>CAUYRH010055952.1:0-15578 GCA_963574655.1 Perodicticus potto
GTTTATGATCGCCAAAATGTGGAAACAACCTAAATGCCCACCAATCCAGGAATGGATTAACAAACTATGGTATATGTACACTATGGAATACTATTCAGCCATTAAAAAAAATGGAGACTTTACAGCCTTTGTATTAACCTGGATGGTAGTGGAACACATTATTCTTAGTAAAGCATCTCAAGAATGGAGAAGCATGAATCCCATGTACTCAAGTTTGATATGAGGACAGCTAATGACAATTATTGACATGGTGGGGGTGAGGGAAGGGGAGAACAGAGAGAGAAAGAATGAGGGAGGGGTGGGGAAAGGAAGAGCAGAGAGAGGGAAGGAGTGAGGGGGGTGGGGTCTTGGGGCCTTGTGTCACACCTTTTGGGGGCAAAACTCGATTGTAAGAGGGACTTTACCCAACAAATGCAACTAGTGTTAACATGGTTTCTTGTACCCTCAATGAATCCCCAACAATAAAAAAAAAAAAGAAAGAAAGTGAGAGTTTACAAAGGAATAAAGAGCTGGTGGGGCTTATGTGTTGTAGATGACAGCAAAAGCAGATGGACTGAGAGAAAAATTTAGTTGACTATCCTGAAGAGAAAATTCTGGAAAGACCTTTCCTCCATAACTCTTTGCTCTCTCTGACTGAGATCTCTGGTGTTTGTAGGTCTCTACCTTCTCTGGCTGTGGTCTAGCAAGCAGGAAGTGCTTTGGCTTGAGGTTCCAAACAGAATATGATTAAGATGCATGTTGGAGGATTAAATCTGGGAGTTATACTTTGGTATTAAGTGTGGATATGCTTAATGTTTCCAATGAAAGTAAAATTCACCTGTGGGACAAAGCAGTTGAAATTTGAACATGAACCCAGCCAACACTGATTGAGTTTCTCTGGTTGTGAGGTATAACCAGCAAAAATGTTATTCAAGGCTTGAAAGTCATCTTTCCCAAAACAGATGCTAATGGCAGCAAAAGAAACAGTCCATTTCATCTAGAATCTTAGGATTATAAGAGGGGGTGAGGTGAATAGAAGCCCTATTCGTAGCTAAATTGGACTAATTCTATTGGTTTCCTGTCATCTTTAATTCTTATCTTTTTTTGGTTATCATAAGAAAACTGAACCCTAACTATCGAATTAGGAAATGAATAAAAAATAATCAGTAGAGTAAATAAGAGAGAGGTAAATGACAGCAGGCCTGTTAGTTTGGTGCTGTCCTTCCCTCTTCTCTGAGATAGCAGTAATAGTATCAGGCGAGCGTAGGTGCTTTTTCACGTTGCTGCCCTGTCATCGCTAAAGATCTCAGACTTGAGTTGGATCCTGGCTTTGCATTTCTGTTCTGTCTTTAATCAGTCATTTCCTGTTTTGTGTGAGTTAACAGTTCCTTTGGTGGATTCGTTATTTTTTTTTTCCTCTGAGTCATCTTACTTGATAATGTCAGCCATGGACTCACTGGCACATGCTGTATTGTCAATCTGTGATTCTCACTTTGGGCCTTTTCTGTTGCTTGTGTCTCTTCTACTTTCAATTTCCCTTTGGTCGCCATCCTCTATTTTAGGAGAACTCAATCCACGTGCAGAGAAATATTATAGGTTAGTCTCAGCATGATGTGTGAGAAAGAGACCTTGGAAACAGGATGAAACTTGGAGTGTCATAATTCTATTTGCAGAGACTTGATCCTTGCTTACATGGACTGATCACAGTTGCTGAAAAAAAAATAACTCTGTGATATTTTCATGGATTCAGCCATATGGCACCGCCCTACCTGAACCATCATTCTGTTTTCCCTTACAGACACTGAGGAATGCAATATGGACATCCCGTCTGACTACACAGTATACAAACTCTTTACCTAATGTTGCAGATGGGTTTCATATATCCAAGGGGCTGTTTATTAATGTGGATATTTTTTCTCTCACTTATTTACATATTGCTCAGAAGCCTGCCTACAACATGGAAATGATTTGCATGCATCTCATTTCTTCGGAGGAAAGCACACTCCTACATAATAGGGCACATCAGTTAACAAAGAGGCAAGTCATCTGGGGGCCTCTATTTCCACATTTTGTGGGGGCATTACCATAAAAGTACTCTCTCCACAAAGCAATCTCTAGAAATTATGTGGAATCTTCAGCAAATATAAAGAGGTGCTTTAAATGCTTGCAGATAGCAAAGTGTGGTAGAAGGCACAGGGTGGGAGAAGGAGTTAAGGTCTTGGGATAAGATGAAGCAAAGAAAATATTTCAGACTTAGCTGTTTGGCACCTGTATAGTCTCGGAAAATATTTAACCTGAGCAGCCTAGTTGCTTATCTATAAACTAGGAAAAATAACGTAAATCGTGTAATGCTATTGTGAGGATTATACACTATGTATGTGTTATTAAACATGGGGTTGTTAAAATTATTTAGGAATTATCGTTATCTATGCTTCCTCAGGACAGGAGTGCTTACAGGAAGAAAAGATGATTTTCTTTAATTATTTGTCTTCTCTCCACAGGAGTTCTTGATGTGTATATCCCCAGCACCCATGGAAATGCCTGGTAAATAGTAGATGATCAATCCATATTTGTTTATGTAACTACAGAATTGATTCTTTCTTATGAAAAATGTTTAATGTGTATAAATAAGTATTCACATTTAGGGAGATAGAATCAAAGTTTTATAGATTCTTACTGGACAACTTTCTGGCAGGAAAAGAAATTAAATATGAGAAGAGATATAGATTTTTTCCCCCTCTCTTTACTTTACTGCTCAACTCTTGATTTAGAAGGGGAAAACTGACCCATGGAGAAGAGCAAAAAAAGAACAGGAACATTATGCCAGTGAATTTCTTTATTTTGATTACTGTCTTTCTTCAATAGAATGTTAGCCTGTCAGAGGTTTTATCCGCTTTATTATCTGCTAAAAATCTGTTCATTGTGTAGAACAGAGCCTTAAACATAGTAGATGCTCAATATTTAGTGAATAGATTTCCTTTTCTTTGTATCTACTATATAGAAAGTTTATAATAATCCATCTTTCCTCTTCTTTATTTCTAAAATTATGAAGTCCATATGTCCTTTTATCCACGTGTGTATTCCAGTATTTATTTTCATTTTTAACAAAAGTCTTTCTTGTTTTTCTATCATTTTCTTCTTCCATCACTCGGTCAAACGGTTATCCAAATAATTTGCCCTGCGCGCCTAAATTGTTTCAATCAAAACTCTTAAACTTGGTTACCTGTAACAATCCAATGAGTGTTTTTGTTTTTGTTTTGTTTTGTCCTTGTATCTCAGTCATGGTATTTCAGGTATTTCTGAATGGAGAAGAACTTGACTAGCATGACAAGTTTGGTGGGGAAAAAAAGTACATTAATTATTTTCTCAGAACTTAATTTTTTTGTTTATATCAGAGAAAACTTCCAGATGGACGGCAGATCATGAGATCACATTTTTCTGTTATCTGATGGAACAGTTGATTTGCAAGCTGGGGCGTGATGATCTGACCATGTAACTGTCACAGCGTAACTGGGTATACACCTTTTGCCGGATTCTTTAATTTTCACATTTATTATGGCGCATTCAGAAAGCCTACTAACTCTAACAGGAGCTTGATGGGAACCAATAAGAAAGTCATAGATTATTCCCCAAGCCAATTAATATATTTACTGGAACTAGAGTAAGGGTCAGCATAAGTTGAATTCTTATTCTTCTTTAGCTCTTCTTATACTAAGAATAAGTCCAATAAGTCTAGCTGGCCATAAAATGAGAAATCATACAAATCAGGAAAGAATTAGTGATTGAGCAGAAATGTGGATTCTACGTCTCCCTCCCCTGTTTTTTGGTTGGGTGATCTTGGGCAAACTGTTTAAACTTTGGGACCACTGACTCCTCAGTGAACAAGGAAGGGTTGCAATAAAATAATTTCGATATCTTTTAGGTTTCTAAAATTTCTAGAATCTACAAACCAGCTAAGCTAATTCTTAACTCTTGAAAAATCAATACAAAGCTACATGAAACTAGGGTCTTTCCATCACAACGTGCTCTTTGAAATAATAGCAAGGACTCCTTAGTCTTATTTATATTTATATTGCAATAAAATATAGCCCTGGTCCTAGACGATGTCATGCACCAGAAATACACTTTAAAGCACTGGTTAGGTTCAAAAGATCACTCAGAATTTGTCTCTTACAATCCGAGGAAAAACAAACTCTGACAAAAATAGGTTCCAAGGTCTCAGCATGCTCTGAAATATATTAAATATTAAAAAAATAGAAATAGCAAGCACACCAGTAATTTATAGATCATGATAGAGCTCAGGCATGTGTGTGGCTTATCTCTCTATATTAACATGTTGACAACAGAGCAATAATGATGTTTAATTCAAACAATCTTTTTATGGCAGTCAGTATGTGAGAAATATTTTTGATATATTCATCACGTTTTTGTGTTCCAGGATCATCTTGCAAAAGCAGACTCGAATCCCTCCTAAATGCATGGCCCTTCGACTTGAACTGATAGAATATTATGACTTCCTTTGTCTTCTGTTTTGTGATTTTGCCAGTAGTTGAAACAAGGGGAACAATAGAGTGTACATGAATAGAATTGAGCATTACAGAAGGTGTAAAGATACTGAAAGCTGACAAAAAGGGAGCACTAATGAACAACAAAAAAAATTGGCTTAATTTCCTGAGCTAGGGATTTCTCTAACTAGATCTTTGTATCTTTTGTTTTCCTTTTTAGGACAAATAGTTCATGCCAAGGGATTTAATTCCTTCACTAATAGCTATATGCAATTTATTTCAACTCATGTGAAGATGATATAATGGATACCTAAAAGAAAAAGATAAAATGGTACTGGTCTTTGTGGGGAAAGGTTTCCAGATGAAAAACAACAACAAGAACAAACATTGCTTAATGATTTAATTATGTACATTTCCTGTATGATTTTTGCTCTAATTCTGACCATGAAGCAATCTTGAGCAGAAAGTTGATGGCTACATCAAAATGGTCTTTCGTAACATGTAAGTGTTTTGTTCCAGAAATTTAAGCGCAGTTGTTTATGGCGACTTTAAGTCTGTCTTAGACACCCTCCCACAGTTTTTCACCTTTCTCAGAGCACCATGCTGCCACCTGCTTTCTGTCAACTTGGAGCTTGGTACCTTTCCCCTGGGCGCCCCAGGCTGCCAGTTTCTTCAAAGAAGTACCCCTTTCTCCAGAATTAACACTTCAGACTCTTCTCCCCCAGTCAGTCTATTAGTCTGGATATATTAATGTATACCAAAACATGATTAGATTTGGCTCTGGTGTAATTTGCATTTTTTATGTTCCTATTTGTTTATTTTTTTGTTTGTTTTGCAATCTTCTGCCTGGGCTACAGTACCATGGAATCAGCCTAGCTCACAGCAACCTCAAAACTCCTATGTTCAACCAATCCTCCTGCCTCAGCCTCTTTAGTACCTGCTACCGCAATTGCCCACCACAACACCTGGCTAGTTTTCTATTTTCAGTAGAGACAGGGTCTTGCTCTTGCTCAGTCTTTTTTCAGACTCCTGTCTTCAAGGGGCCCTCCCACCTCGGCCTCCCAGAGTGCTGGGCTGATAGGTGTGAGCCATTGTACCCAGGCTTAATGTTCCTTTTTAATGGAAAAGAGTCTCTAATTGTTGGTTTTACTCAACTCTCACCTTTAACCTCTCTTCATCCATTGCCTCAAACTTCTTATCTTGCCTCCCATAAAACACCTCATTTGGTTACTGTGAATTCTTTCACTTTTGTTGGAAAATAATTTTTTTCTTCATAAAAAAAAGTATTTCGTGGAGAAAACATTTTGTCTTTTCTGCTTAGTGGATGGAACCCCCAATGTTTGACTTTGATATTTCTACCTGCCATTTCACTAGATCCACAGCTCATAGGTCCTAAGTGAGAGCACTTGAATCATTTGTTCCCAGGCACGGTGGGCCACTAGCCTCCCCTGCCAAACTGCACAATCCCCCTCATCCTCCTTCTTGCTGGATCTTTGCAGGTATTTCCAAGGAGGTGAGGAGACTCAAAATTGCATTTCCACTTTCTGCCTCTGCTCTCGCTTCCCCACTGTCCCTTTTTCCCTTGCTTGCCTCCAGGTTTCGCTCACTTTGGTGCAGAGTTGCAGAGTCATGGACTTATCCTGATCCACTGTGTTCCACAGTGTCTCAGGCCACCTGGGGCAGTCTCTAGCTACCTCCACTTATTGATCTTTGGCAGTAAATTCTCTTTCTATCCAGCCAGAAAAGAGCTTCCTTCTTAGAGTCCAGCTTTCTGGTGGTGGACCAGGTTCACAGTAACATGATGCTTTCAGTTGTACTCTGCCAGGGCCCTGCACCTGAAATTCCATTTCCAGATGGGGTGTGGAATTTGCCTGGCAAAACCAGTTTTGAGCCTCACTCATGATACCTTTTCTCTGAGGAAGCTCTTCGTTTCTGCCTCTAGTCCAGCTTCTATTTCTATCCCCTTTTAGTCTATTAGACATATGAGTGTATGTTTGGAATCCTGTTGAAGATTGGGTTCAAGTTCTCCGTGACATTTGTACATTGCACACAAATCAGAGGATGTGGCTATTGACCTCTGCTTAAGTTTCTGTAGCAGATAAGGAGCCTTTGTCTCACCATTGTCAACTGTGGCCCAAATAAATCATGTTACACCACATTTCTTCGTTTGGTCAGAGCGATTTATTTATATTTATTGAGTACAGAAGGGAAAAGACCTTTTTCTTCACTGCTAGTCTACATATTATATTGGCTGAACCGCCTGCTTTGGTACTGGCTTGGGGAGCGTGAATGGTGGGGCAGATGGGGTTAGTATGACTCCATGTTCTTGTTATAAGGTATTCTTTGCACATTCTAGACCAAAAGATAAAAATGGGGTGAGTGGAAACCTCTTCCATAGCCAGGGTCAGAGGAGAAAACAATGGACAGTAGTAAATGCTAAAAAAGTGAGTTTAAAAATAGGAAAGAGGTTTTGCAAGTAGAATAGGAAGAATTTTGTGGCATATTAAAATGGAAGATAGGATTGGGAATTTCAGAAAGCTTCTTAAGAATGAGCTTGGGAATGGACATTTGAAATCAGAGATTTTCTTAAATCACACCCTGAAAGAGCATCATCACCCATAATGAGGTCTGAAATTGATAACTTCATAGAAAGAAAGTGGAGTCCAGGACAAGAAAGTCTGAGTTGGTTAGGAATGGAAGCCTTCAGTAGTAAGCCCCAAATTAAAGGTAAATAGAGGAAAGAAACTAAAGTTGAACTTGATCATTCCTGAAATTTACCTCATTTAAAATTATTTTTCTTTTTTACAAAAACTTTGATACCTGAATTTTCTGCACACTCATAGGAAAGCTAGTGTTTATCCATGTGCCACATTTGGCCCCTGGGCTATGGTGGATGCTGTGAGAGAAGAGGAACATCAGATGTAGACATGATTTTGTATTCAGATATGGGCTGAGAAAAAGAAGGGTGATACTAGATTCTAGACACTGAAAGGGAAACTCTGACATTTGGGTAAAATGAGAGGTTTCAGGGCAGGTAATATGTACAGAATCTCCTGCATACATCACAAAAATTTTATTAATCTTCTATAAAATATATGCAAATTAATAATTTGTATCTGTACAATTTTTGTGTTGTATGAGAACACTCATTTTAAATAAACTTCAGTGAATTCAGGAATATTTTGCATACTTTATGATTAAAGGCTGGTAACATGGTTAACGACTGCCCCCAACTAAGAACAGGAAATTTCGAGATTTTAATTTACTTGACCAGAGGTTATAAAGTTACAGAATATATTTCTTAAAAATGGGTTCTTTTCTTTTGGGCTAAACCCTTAGAGAAGTTATCGTATACATATATGCATTGCCAGAGAACAGTCATTAAAGTAATAATTAAAAATCTTTAGGTCAGGATGAATAAAAGTTTCAAGAAATCTATGTCCTACCAGTCCTCATCCATGAGTTGTTTTCATGAAGCTGAATCTGGAGACTCTGAAGATGGTCTTGAATGTTATGAATGGGTCTCTGATTGTTGTCCCTGTATAATTTTAGTAATGTTTCAAGCTGAGGCTTACATGGTGAGGCAACTGCCAAAATGGTATCATGAAATTGGTGTAGATGTCATCATTCTCCAGAAAGGTTGCATCTTGTTGTTCCTGTAATATGAAAACTACCATTGATATGGAAATCAAGGTTCTAACCTGGTTGTCTTCTTTTTCAGAGTGGTCACAGATGATGTTACCCTGACTATGCTGGCTTGTTTGAATGGATTCAATTAGATTTTAAAAGTCACTTCTACTTCCAAATTCTATGATTTTTGACCTGAATCCTTGTACTAACTTTATCAGTTAATGGAGGTGGGATATGATGGTTAATGTCAAGTGTTGACTTAACTGGCTTCAGGGATACCCAGATAGCTGATAAATATTATTTATTAGTACCACTGTGAGTGTATTTCTGGAAGGGATTGGCATTTGAATTAGTGGACTGAGTAGGAATGATCTGCCCCCTCCCAAAGTGGATGGAAACAATCAATTTGATTACAGGCTCAGACAGAACAGAAAGTCAAAGGAAAAGTACATTCCCACTCTCTCTTTTTTGTAGGTGGGACATCCTTCTGCCCTTGGATATCAGAAGTTCAGGTTCTCCAACATTGAACACTAGGACTTGTACCAGTGGTCTCTCAGGATCTCAGTCCTTGGCTTTGGGTTGGGAGTTACTGCATTCAATATTTTATAAATTTAAATCTCCTCACCAATAGCTATGCCACTGGTTTCCCTGGCTCCCCAGCTTATAAGTGGCACATCATGGGACTTTTTTGCCTTCATAATCATGTGAGCCTGTTCCTATAATGAATCTCCTTGTATATATCCATATATACATGTATCTTATTGGTTCTGTTTCCCTGGAGAATTCTAATCAAAAGGTGGGGAGATTTAGATCTACAAAATATTGAATCTTCCTATCTTATATTCTTATTCACTTTTACCTTACATTTAACTAAAATTTTATAGTTTAGAACCTCTTTAATATTAATTTTTTAATTTGGTGTTTTAGAGTTTTGTTGTTTCTGGGAAAGGCAAAGCTAATATGGTTCCAAGTTGCTAAATTCTCTCACAATTTCTAAGATATTTTTCTGTTAACAACCTTATATTTCTTGGTAAACATGGTGGCATACCTCATTCAACTGACATCTAGAATGGATCATTTTGGAGCATTCCATCCTCTATATAACAGAATTATGTTTAATCATAACCATAAAAGGAAACAAGTAATGATACTCTCCAGAAAAGAAAGGCAGATAGATCAGAAATTTTTTAAATTAAATTTTATATGTATCTACTTACCAGTTAAAATTTTTTTTTTTTTTTTTGAGACAGAGCCTCAAGCTGTCATCCTGAATAGAGTGCCATGGCATCACAGCTCACAGCAACCTCCAATTCCTGGGCTCAAGCGAGTCTCCTGCCTCCGCCTCCCAAGTAGCTGGGACTACAGGTGCCCCCCACAGCATCCGGCCATTTTTTGGTTGCAGCCATCGTTGTTTGGCGGGCCTGGGCTGCATTCGAACCCGCCAGCTCAGGTGTATGTGGCTGGCGCCTTAGCCTGTTGAACCACAGGCACCGAGCCTTATTTATTTATTTTTGAGACAGGGTCTCACTATTGTCACCCTAGTGCTATGGGATTACAGGTCTTTGTTGCAGTTGTCTATTGTTGTTTAGCTGGTGCGGGTTGGGTTTGAACCCATCACCCTCGTTGTATGTGGCTGGCGCCATAACCACTGTGCTACAGGCGCTGAGCCTTGATTTTCTTTTTGTGCATGTGATTTTCTAAGTTTCTGTATTTTTTCTATGGTAAGCATATCTATTCAATTGATTCCAATATGTGCATTTTCTTGCACTGGACCGTTTCACTGAATTCAAATGTGTCTTACAATCTATAGCATGAGTTTAGTTGGCATTTGTCCCTTTGTCTAGTCCACAAAATAGCAGTGCATTTTACAGATGATGGCATAATGAATTCAATGATATATGGAATGGAATTAGTTTTGAATTGGTGATATATTATATATTATTTGGGTTTTTTTTTTTTTTTTTTTTTTTGCAGTTTTTTACCAGGGCTGAGTTTGAACCCACCACCTCTCGTACATGGGGTCGGTGCCCTACTCCTTTGAGCCACAGGCACTGCCCCTATTATATATTTTTTAAAAAGTCAAAAACTAGGGTGGCACCTGTGGCTCATTGAGTAGGGCGCAAGCCCCATATATGCCGAGGGTGGCAGGTTCAAACCCAGCCCCAGGCTGAACTGCAAAACAAAAAAATAGCTGGGCGTTGTGGTGGGTGCCTGTAGTCTCAGCTACTCAGGAGGCTGAGGCAAGAGAATTGCCTAAGCCCAGGAGTTGGAGGTTGCTGTGAGCTGTGTGACGCCATGGCACTCTACCAAGGGCCTTAGAGTGAGACTCTGTCTCTACAACAACAACAACAACAAAAAAAAAAACTCAAAAGCTAGGGGTGGCACCTGTGGCACAAAGGAGGAGGGCACTGGCACATATGCTGGAGGTGGTGGGTTCAAACCCAGCCCCGGCCAAAAAACACACACAAAAATAAATAAATAAATAAAAGTCAAAAGCTAGGGACAGTGGTGTACGCCTATAGTCCCAGCTACTAGGGAGGCTGAGGTGGGAGGATTGCTGGCGTCCAGGAGTTCGAGGCCAGCCTGGGCAACTCAGTGAGACTCTATTAAAAAAATTAGGCGGCGCCTGTGGCTCAACGGAGTAGGGCGCCGGCCCCATATACCGGGGTGGTGGTTTCAAACTGGGCCCCGGCCCGAAACTGCAAAAAAAAAAAAAAAAAGTATTGCTAAGTCAGGGACAGTGGAGGCAGGGGTGTATGGGAGCTAGAAATTGGAGTGAGGAGAGCTTAGGAAGGGTTAGTGTGTGGGATGTGTTAGAGGGGCAGGGGCACAGATTGAGAGGAAGAAGAACAGAGGAAGTGAATGGAGTTGAATGGGTTTAAGAGGGACACAGAAGTAATGGGGGTACCCAGGAATGGGGGGTGCTCAAAGAATCAACCTTCTAGTAGGTCACATAGTGCTTAGGTAAACGAGGAAACAGGGCCTTTTCTTGGGCTTATGCATAACAAGCTCATTCAATTAACATTGATTGAGTACCCACTGCATATGAGGTGCTAGGTGGGGCACCTGGGTAATGGGGAGGCAACAGCATCCCAGCAGCACCCAATCAGTCCATTTTGATGCAGAATTACAAGTTCTAGACCAGAGAAGCAGAGGTAAGGAAAGGACCCACATCCAGCCTGTAATCAGAGTCAGGTAGCTCTTTCAGGGCTACCTGAAAGAGGAAGCTCATGCACAGCTTTGAAGCCAGGACCAAATAGGGACCATGCAGGTGGCAGAGTATGGGGGTTAGAACACTTACAGTCTGGTGCAAGCACCGAGTGAGCGAGGGTCCAGCCTTCCTTCCCTGGAGGGCCCCCACCAGATGTACACATATGGTGGCTGCATTCCTGAACATGCCTCCCAGAGCCACGGGGCACTGCTGACTTCTCCTCCTGGGGTAAGAGGAGGAGGGAGGAGAGAGCCCTAGCCATAAAATACCTCCAAGCTCAGGACTTGTGTCTCACACAACAGCTCTATCAATAACAACAACAGCAACAACAACATGGTTATTGGGTGCTGGGCACATGTCAAGTGCCTTCTTGTATGATTATCCCACTCAGTCCTCACGATGACTTTGTCACTCACACAACACACAACCCAGCAAGCAGAGTGACCCTGTCAAAATACAAATTGCCTCTAACAACAACAACAAAAAAGACCCAGGTGAGGATTATGGATAGCCTCTAACCTCATAGGTAGCAACAACCTGACATCATGTTTAGACTTTGGAAACACATACCACCTGCAAATTATTCCTAATTTAGGGTGAACCTAAATCAGATCATAGTGACTTACTGAAACACAGGGACAGGACAAGTGATGCCACCGAGGTGTAATCAACAAAATCAAGTTGATGGCAACTCTACAGCACAATGACCCTTTTTCTTCAGCAAGTAAATTGCAAGAAATAAGAAAAGGCTGGAGTACTGTAGATTAAAAGAGATTTAGGGTGCGTAGGTGGTTCAGTGGTAGAATTCTAACCTTCTCGGGTAGCCCAGGTTAGTTTCCCGGCCTATGCAGCCTGATGCCCTCTTAGGGCCAGGAGCAGTGGCTCATGCCTGTAATCCTAGCACTCTGGGAGGCTGAGGCAGGTGGATTGCTTGAGCTCAAAAGTTCAAGACCAGCTCGAGCAAGAATGAGACCCCCCTAAAAAATAGCCAGGTGTTGTGGCAGGTGCCTGTAGTCCCACCTACTCAGGAGGCTGAGGCAAGAGAGTCACTTGAGCCTAAGAATTTTAGGTTGCTGTGAGCAATGCCACAGCACTCTACCAAGGTCAACAAAGTGAGACTGTGTTTTTTTTGTTTTTTAAAAAAAGAGTTTTAGCAGTCAATGTTTTAGCAGTCAACTGTTTTAGCAGTTTTAAAGTCAATGCCGGGCGGCGCCTGTGGCTCATCGAGTAGGGCACTGGCCCCATATACCGAGGGTGGCGGGTTCAAACCCAGCCCCGGCCGAACTGCAAAACAAAAGAAAATAGCCGGGTGTTGTGGTGGGCGCCTGTAGTCCCAGCTACTCAGGAGGTTGAGGCAAGAGAATCGCCTAAGCTCAGGAGTTGGAGGTTGCTGTGAGCTGCGTGACACCACGGCACTCTGCTGAGGGCGATAAAGTGAGACTCTGTCTCTACAAAAAAAAAAAAAGAAAGAAAAAAGTCAATGCCTATAAAAGAAGAAAAAAGTCGAAGAAATCATAGTGCACATTTCAAAGCTCATTACAAAGCCACAGGAACCAGGAAAGTGTAGTACTGGTTTAAGAATAGATCTATAAATTAATAGAAGCGACAGTCCAGTAATAAACTTTTACATTTATGGTCAATTGCTATTTGACAGGGTGCCAAGATTAAATAGGGGAAAGAATAGCCTTTTCTATTTTATATGTAGATGTCCAGATGTCCCAAATGGTACTGTATAAAAGAACAAATTTGGGACAGGTGTGACTCACACCTATAATCCCAGCACTCTGGGAGGCCAAAGTAGGAGGATTACTTGAGTCTAGGAGCTCAGGACCAGTCTGGGGAACATAGCAAGACCTATCTCTACAAAATAATTTTTTTTTTTTTGAGACAGAGTCTCAAGCTATCGTCCTGGGTAGAGTGCTGTGGCATCATAGCCCACAGCAACCTCCAACTATTAGGCTCAAGTGATCCTCTCGCCTCAGTTTTCCTATTTTTAGTAGAGACGTGGTCTTGCTTTCTCTCAGGCTGGTTGGCAACTCCTGAGCTCAAGCAATCCACTCGCCTCAACCTCCAAGAGTGCTGGGATTACAGGTGTAAGCCACCGTGCCCAGGCTTACAAAACAAATTTTAAAAAATCAGCGAGATGTGTTGGCATAAGCCTGTAGTCCTAGCTACTTTGGAGGCTGAGGTAAGAGAATTGCTTAAGCCTAGGAGTAGGAGGTTGCTGTGAGCTATGATGCTATGGTACTCTACCCGGGGTGACAAAGTGAGACTCTGAAAAAAAAAAAAAAAAGCTTTTATAGGGCTGTTAATAGCAGCATTACTTATAATGGCCAAAAGTGGAAAACAACCAATTTTTTTTTTTTTCTGAATTAGGTCACACTTTTGGCAAAAACTCAAATTTCTACCAACTAGTGAGCAGATAAACAGAATGTGATGAATCCACGCAATGGAAAAGAAAGGTAGAAAAAGCTGATCTGTGCTGCAACATGAACGAACCTTGAAAACACGGTAAGTGAGAGAAGCCAGTCGCCAGAGAACACAGAGGATTTGGTTCCTTTCACGTGAAACAGGAAAGTGTATAGAGACAGAATAGATCCATCACTGCCCCGGGGCTGGGAGCAGAGCTGGGAGTAGGGAATGACAGCTAATGCATTTGAGATCTCTTTCTGGGGTGATGAAAATGTTCTAAAGTTAGATTGTGGTGATGGCTGCACAATTCCTAGAATAAAAACCGCTGGGCAATATACTTAAGATGGCTGAATATATATTATATGGCATGTGTGTTCCATCTTCATAAAGCTGTTTGTAAAGGTCTCCACAGTTTAAAAAAATAAAAGGGGCCGTGTCTTTATGGTGGAATGGTTTTGTGCTTCCCTGTCTGCATCCTTGGCACTGAGGTCCTGCCAGGACCTGAGGGACACTGAGGTAGGCCTGTCCTGGAGAAAAAGGGTTTTTTTGAGTTCCCATTGGCTTTGCTGAAACTTCCTGGAAACTGCACCACAGTCTGAGACTTCCAATCTCCCTGCCTTTGCTCTCTCCCCATGGGGCCAACCTGCATGGCTGGCTGAGAACCTGAAAGACTACCTGAGGGCCTGCATGGCCAGTTGAAGACCTGCATGACTAGCTGAGGGCTTGCACAGCTGGCTTAAGACCTTCATGGCTGGTTGAAGAGCTACGTGGCTGGCTGAGGCTCTGCATGGCCGGCTGATGTTTCTCCCAACCTCCTGTTTGCTTCTCCCACGTTTTTCTCAAGTCTCTTGTATGCCCAGCCCCATCTTGGCATCTGCTTCTCAGAGGCTGTGTTAACTCAGCCTTGAAGAAGTGCACGTCTGGGGGTGAGGAGGGGCTGCTCTAGATTAAAAGAGACTAAGAAGCCACAATGAGCAAATGCGACATGTGATCCTCACCTGGACCTTGGATCAGTGAGGACAAAGACAACAAAAGTTCCTAAGAGCTATCTGTGGGACACCTGGAGAAGTCTGATTGACCTGCACATCAGATGACACAACTGAGTCAAAGGCTAATCCCTTTTGTAGAGTGGTGAAGTGCAGGGCATGGCATTCTTAGGAAAGCACATGTTGAATATATTTAGGGGTGAAGGGCCACAAGGCAACTGGCTTTTGAGAGATTCAGTAAAAAGGACATCTAAAAAATGGCAGAGTGAAAAAGAGAGACATTAGCAAATGTGGCAAAATGTTAATTTGTGGTGAGTCTGGGTGGCAGGCATGTGTGTGGCCACGGTGCGGTTCTTTTAATTTTTCTGTACGTGTGACTTACATATGAATTACATATGGCTTTTTCAGAATAGGAAGTTAAGAGGAAAAGGAGGCACCTTTTCCAATCAATGCAATGTGAAGACAATCAATGTAAGGTGATGACCTCGCCTGTGATTCCAATCAGAGAAACCAACTACAGGGGGTGCTGCCCTCACACCCTGGGGATCTGCTTTAGAGAAGCCACAACACAAAGCCACTAAGATACTTATTTTCAGTCTCTCAAGGGAGGGTTTGAAAAGTCTGATAATATGGCTTGGCGCCTGTGGCTCAACGGGATAAGGCGCCAGCCACGTACACCTGAGCTGGCGGGTTCGAATCCAGCCCGGGCCCGCCAAACAATGACGGCTGCAATAAAAAATGGCCGGGTGTTGTGGTGGGCACCTGTAGTCCCAGCTACTTGGGAGGCGGAGGCAGGAGACTCGCTTGAGCCCAGGAATTGGAGGTTGCTGTGAGCTGTGATGCCACGGCACTCTA
>CAUYRH010055953.1:0-30724 GCA_963574655.1 Perodicticus potto
AGTAGCTGGGACCACAGGCGCCCGCCACAACGCCCGGCCATTTTTTGGTTGCAGCCGTCATTGTTGTTTGGTGGGCCTGGGCTGGATTCGAACCCACCAGCTCAGGTGTACGTGGCTGGTGCCTTAGCCCGTTGAGCCACAAGTGCTGAGCCCTTTTTTTTTTTTTTTTTTGAGACAGAGTCTCAAACTGTCATTCTGGGTAGCGTGCTGTGGCATCATAGCTCACAGCAACTTCCACTCTTGGGCTCAAGCTATTCTCTTGCCTCAGTTTTTGTATTTTTGTAGAGACGGGGTCTTGCTTTTGCTCAGGCTGGTCTTGAACTCATGAGCTCAAGCAATCCACCCACCTGGACCTCCCAGAGTGCTAGGATTACAGGCATGAGCCACCATGCCTGGCCTTGGACTGCCCAGTTTTGGTAGAGAACTATACTCAGCATTTAATAGAGATTTAGCCATCTTCAGGGTACCTGGTAAGTACATAAGGAATTGTCTTAAAGAAAACATTTTCTTCTTCTTTTTTTTTTTTAGAGACAGTGGTTCACTTTGTCGCCCTCGGTAGAGTGCTGTGGTGTCACAGCTCACAGTAACCTCCAACTCCTGGGCTTAGGTGATTCTCTTGCCTCAGCCTCCCAAGTAGTTGGGACTACAGGTGCCTGCTACAACGCCCAGCTATTTTTTTGTTGCAGTTTGGCTGGGGCTGGGTTCGAACCCACCACCCTTGGTATATAGGGCCGGTGCACTACCCACTGAGCCACAGGTGCTGCCCAAAGAAAACATTTTCTTTTAAGTGTCTACCTATATTTGGTCATGTTATCTAGCTAAGAGTGGCCAGGGAAAGAAAAAAGCAGTCTGAAAATAAAAATTCAAAAATTAGGCATCCTCTCAAATCCTTTCTGTCCTTTTTACCCCATGATGGAGGACGCAGTCATCTGGGGAACTAGGCAGGTGTAGGTCCAGTCTGAGACGCCGTTCTTCTCTCAGCCCACACTTCTGAGCCCTTTGCCTCTCCAGTGTGTGTGTCTGCTCTGCTCTGACGTCCTGACTCACGTGCCCCGGCCTGCATTGCCTCACCTGCAGTGTTGGTACTCCTTGGTGTCCTGGCCTCTGAAGGCTGATGGCAGCATGCCGGGGAGTGTCGTGAGCCTGGGTGTGTTGCTTCTGGCACAGAGATGGGCAGCCTGCTCGGAGGTGGAGCAAGGATAGACACAGGTTACCGGCGGCCCAGGGCTGTACAGAGGTGGATGATTTCATTTTCTTATTTCTGGTTAAATTTGTGCTTCTTGGGATTGTCTTTCTTTGCGCAATAAACACCCTTATTATCCCTATCAAAGCTCCAGCCTTCAAAGCAGAAATCACAAATGAGGAAGGGGCTTTATCTCTTGGAGGTATTAAAGTAAATTGGGGTGTCAGTAAGCATTTTATGGCTTGAAAAACATTATTTTAATCTCTTGAAAAATGAGCAATAAGAATGAAGCTCAGCCTCTCCATTTGTCAGTACCTACAGCCCAATCCTGAGACGAGCAGGAGCTTTTTCTTCCCCAGAACATGCCAGATGACTCTGCACAGGGCGGGGCTGGTCCACTCTGTGGCCTCATCTGAGTCTGTAGTTAACACCATCTTCTTCCAAGACTTGAAATGTTTCCTTTCTAGCACTCCCTGTCCAGGTGACAGTGACTTTAAGGCAAGTTATGTTGTAAGGTGTGTAGTCAGTTATATACCTGTGGCTCCTTCAAGACAGATTTTTAGCTTTTTAGTGCTTGTTAAGGAGTTTTTGTTTTTTTTTTGAGACAGAGCCTCAAGCTGTCACCCTGGGTAGAGTGCTGTGGCATCACAGCTCACAGCCACCTCCAATTCCTGGGCTCAAGCGAGTCTCCTGCCTCTGCCTCCCAAGTAGCTGGGAGTACAGGTGCCCGCCACAACGCCCGGCCATTTTTTGGTTGCAGCTGTCATTGTTGTTTGGCAGGCCCGGGCTGGATTCGAACCCGCTAGCTCAGGTGTACATGGCTGGCGCCTTAGCCCGTTGAGCCACAGGCGCCGAGCCTGTTTGTTAGTTTTTTTGCAGTTTTTGGCCAGGGCCAGGTTTGAACCCTCCACCTCTGGTATATGGGGCCGGCGCCCTACTCCTTTGAGCCACAGGTGCTCCCCTTTAAGGAACTTTTGAACTGGACCAACTGGTTGTAAAGGAAAGCACTTTATAAAGTTAAAGACGTGCAAAGTCATGTCAAAATAATTACATTTTCTTTACTTTTCTTTATAGGTGAAAAACAAAAAGACGCAGGATAAGAGAGAAAAAGGTAATTTTCGAGATGAAATTAAGCTATTAAGAAAAGAACTGAAGGAGAGAGAAGAAGCAGCGATGCTGGAAAGCCTCACTTCAGCAAGGGTGGTCCTTGCGACAAACACCGGTGAGCAGGCGTCTCCCTCCTGCCTGGGTGGCCCTGAAGGAGTGGGGGGTATTCCTTCTTCAGTTTTCTGGAAGATTTTATGTGGGATTCATACTGTTTCCTCCTTAAATGTTGAGAGCTTACCAGTGAAGCCTTCTGGACCTGGCTATTTTCTTCTTTAGATTTTTTTTTTTTTTTTTAGGCAGAGCCTCAAGCTGTCACCCTGGATAGAGTGCCGTGGCATCACAGCTCACAGCAACCTCCAATTACTGGGCTCAAGCGAGTCTCTTGCCTCCACCTTCCAAGTAGCTGGGACTACAGGCGCCCGCCACAACGTCCGGCCCTTTTTTGGTTGCAGCCATCATTGTTGTTTGGCGGGCCTGGGCTGGATTCGAACCCGCCAGCTCAGGTGTACGTGGCTGGTGCCTTAGCCCGTTGAGCCACAGGTGCCGAGCCTCTTCTTTAGATTTTTAAGTACAAATTCAGTTTTGTTTTGTTTTGTTTTTGTGACAGAGTCTCACTGTGTCGCCCTTGGTAGAGTGCCATGGCAACCTCTAGCTCCTGGGCTTAGGCACTTCTCTTGCCTCAGCCTCCCGAGTAGCTGGGACCACAGGCGCCCACTGACACCTGGCTATTTTTTTTTTGCAGTTTGGCTGGGCCCGGGTTCGAACCTGCCACCCTCAGTATAAGGGGCCAGTGCCCTTCCCACTGAGCCACAGGTGCTGCCCCACAAATTCAGTTTCTTTAATTGAAGATTCAGTTTTTATAATATATGGATAGGGCTGTGCAGAGTGTGTTGTCTTTTTTTTTTTTTCTAAGAGACAAGTCGCTGGGTGAGGCGGCTCACACCTATAATCCCAGCGCTTGGGAGGCCGAGGTGGGTGGATTATCTGAGCTCAAAGGTTCAAGACCAACCTGAGCCAGAGTGAGACCTTGTCTCTAAAAATAGCCGGTGTTGTGGCGAGCACCTGTAGTCTCAGCTACTGTAGAGGCTAAGGCAAGAGATTTGCTTAAGCCCAGGGGTTTGAGGTTGCTGTGAGCTATGATGCCACTGCATTTTACTAAGTATAACAAAGTTAGAGTGTGTCTCAAAAACAAAACAAAAAATAAATAAATAAAATAAAGAGACAAGAGTCTTACTCTGTCCCCCAAGCTGAAATATAGTGGTGCAATCCTATCTCACTGTAACCTTGAACTCTTGGGCTCAACTGATCCTCCTGTGTTGGCCTCCCGAGTAGCTGAGACTACAAGTGTATGCCACCATGCCAGGTGAATTTTTTATATTTATTTATTTATTTATTTATTCATTTACTTTTATTTGGGACAGAGTCTCACTTTGTCACCCTTGGGCGTCACAGCTAACAGCAACTTCCAACTGTTGGGCTCAAGCAATTCTCTTGCCTTAGCCTCCCACGTAGCTGGGACTACAGGTGCCCACCACAACACCCAGCTATTTTTAGAGACCCGGTCTCAGACTGGCTCAGGGTGGTCTCAAGCCTGTGAGCTCAGGCAACCCACCCACCTTGGCCTCCTAGAGTGCTAGGATTATAGGCATGAGCCACCGCACCCAGGAGAATGTTTTATTTTTTTTTAGAGTTTGGGTCTCACTGTTGTCCAGGCTGGTCTCAAACTCCTGCTCTCAAGCAGTCCTCCTGCCTCCCAGAGTGCTAGGATTATAGGCATGTGCCCAGCCATTCATTTTTGTTTGCCTTAAAGATGTCCATTAACATTTCTTTCTTTCTTTATATTTTTTGAGACAGAGTCTCACTTTATCACCCTCAGTAGAGTGCTGTGGTATTACAGCTCGCAGCAACCTCTAGCTCTTGGGCTTAGGTGATCTCTTGCCTCAGCCACCTGAGTAGCTGGAGCTACAGGCACCCGCCACAATGCCTGGCTATTTTTTTTTTTTTTTTTTTTGGCCAGGGCTGGGTTTGAACCCACCACCGCTGGCAAATGGGGCCGGCGCTCTATTCCTTTGAGCCACAGGCGCCACCTTTGACTATTGTTTTTGTTGTTGCAGTTTGGCTGGGGTTGGCTTCGAACCCACCAACCTTGGTATATGGGGTCGGCGCCCTACTCTGTGAGCCACAGGCACCTCCCCTTTTGATTTTTTTGAGACAGAGTCTTAATATGTCACCCTTAGTAAAATGCTGTGGCATCACAGCTCACAGCCACCTCAAACTCTGGGGCTTAAGTGATTCGGTTTTTTCTTTTTTTTTTTTAGAGACAAGAGTCTCACTTTGTCACCCTCAGTAGAGTGCTGTGGTGTCACAGCTCACAGCAACCTCAAACTCTTGGGCTCAAGCAATTCTTTTGCCTCCGCCTCCCAAGTAGTTGGGACTACAGGTGCCTGCCACAATGCCTGGCTATTTTTTGTTACAGTTGTAATTGTTGTTTAGCTGGCTTGGACCCGATTTGAACCCACCAGCCTTGGTGTATGTGGCTGGCGCCATAACCACTGTGCTACGGCCGCCGAGCCTTAACCGATTCTCTTGCCTCAGCCTCCCAAGTAGCTGGGAGTACAGGTGCCTGCCACAATGCCAGCTGTTTTTTTATTGTAGTTGTTATTGTTGTTTAGTAGGCTAAGCCAGGTTTGAACGTGCCAGCCTTGGTGTTTATGGCCACCGCCCTAACTGCTGAGCTATGGGTGCTGAGCCTTCAATATTTGTTTTTAATAAATTCCTCTATTAGCTTGAGAAGAGCAAAATTATCTTTTTTTGTTTGTTTCTTAGAGACAGAGTCTCACTTTGTCACCCTCAGTAGAGTGCTGTGGCGTCACAGCTCACAGCAACCTCTAGGTCTTGGGCTTAGGTGATTCTCTTGCCTCAGCCCCCTCAGTCCTTGCCTCAGCTTGGGACTACAGGTGCCTACCACAACTCTCGGCTATTTTTTTGTTGCAGTTTGGCCCCGGGCCAGGTTTGAACCCGTCACCCTCGGTATATGGGGCTGACGCCCTATTCACTGAGCCACAGGCATCGCCTAAGCAAAATTATGTTGACTGGGACTTCTGCACATGTGTTAAAAGTATTGGTTTGTTCAATTCAGGTATTTCGAATATATCTCAGTTTTGCTAATTTTGTCAAGATACTTCTTTTTCTTTTGAGATAGAATCTCACTCTGTGACCCCAGGCTAGGTAGGGTGTTATGGGGTCACAGCTCACAGAAACCTTGAACTCTTGGACTCAAGCTATCCTCTTGCCTCAGCTTCCCAAGTAGCTGGGACTACAGGTACCTACCACCAATGCCCGGCTATTTTTTGTAGTTGTTATTGTTGTTTAGCTGGCCCAGGCTGGGATTGAACCTGCTAGCCTCAGAGTATGCGGCTGGCGCTGTAACCACTGTGCTACAGGCACCAAGCCAAAAAAACCAGAACATTTAGATAATGTAATGTGGCAACCTTGGAAATCAGATTCTCTTCCCTCCCCAGAGTGTGGTGCTGCTGCTACTTGTTAGTCTCATGACTTTTCAGAACTAAGTCTATAAAGTCTGTATTTTTTTGTCTTCTGTGGCCACTGAGTCTCTAGTGCAGCTTAGCAGCCAGCTAGTGATTGGACTTACTCCTTTGGACTCCTGGAGCCAGTGAGTGCCCCCTGCAGGCTGTTCACCAGGCTGGGCCTTCACTTTCCATCTGTGCAGCATCTCACGGGGAGCCAGAGGTGAGAGCTTAGGGCCTCCTGGGGAAACGCACAGCCCTGTGCATGGCAGCGGTCTGCATTTCCAGGGACATGGATATGGCAGAGCTTCTTAGAGCCCCGTGGACATCTCATTCTCTAGCTTTTCTTTTTAGCTCTGTGGTTATCCTGTCGCTTGCTCCAGTGTTCACCTCTGCCTCAAAAAGTTGTATTGTTCCTGTAATTGTCTTCAACAAACACCCCCAGGGAAAAGGCCATTTGCTCTGAGTCAGGTCAAGTGCGGACTTTATTGAGCTACTGGGCAGAGTAGATCCTCACGGTCTCTGGGAAGAGGCTTTAAAGGAGCACCAAGCACGTTCTGTTCAGGCGCTGCCGGACGCTGGTTTTCCTTGTGGCTTCATGGCTACCCCAGAATGGGAGAGGGAGGACTGAGAAGAGGACTCAGAGCTCACTGTGATACGGAGATGGAGCTGTTTTTCTTGAACACAAACCGCCTGGGTTGCTGAAAGCTTAGGCATTCCAGAGTTCTGGAAAAGTTGATTGTGACCATTCTGCCCAGGTAACCAGTGTGCTTGTTTTCATGGAGGGGAGAATTTTCGAAGGTCACCACACTGCCTTCTTTGTGACATCCTTTTCTGACTTTAAATGCCCCACTCACTGCAAATTGGAAGACCCTTCACAAGGTCAGCTTGTGGGCTTTTTGGTCCCGCCTGGTTGGTTGAAAGAGAGAATAAGTTCCTGGGAGTGCTGCCCTGTTACGAAGTCTGCTTTCTTTCTGTGCTGTGCAGTCACACGAAGTCACATCCATGATCTAAGCTCGTCTCTTAATTTTCCAAAGCCCAGTCCAAGTTCTGTCTCCTCCTTGGGTACGTCCCCAGGCATGTCTGAAATTTCTTAAGGTATATATCTTCATCAGAACATAATGTATGTGTATACTTTTACCATAAATCACTCAGGTGAGGCCATAATGGTGGCATTGATGTTTATAGCACTTAATTAGAATCTACCTTCTTGTGCCAGGCACTTTACATACGTGATTGCTGAGGTGTCCTCCTGACAGTTGCATGAGATGTGGGTATTGGTTGTATCTGTAGTTGAGGAAACAGACTTGGGGGAAGGAGGCTTGCTGGAGGCCCCAGCTATTTGCTGGAGTCAGTGTGGTGCCCAGGTCTTGCTCACAGCTGAACTCTGCCCACTGTGCTGCTCTGCATTCCAGGCAGGAGAAAATGGTGTTGTGGTTTTGTGCTGTCAAATATAGGGAAGCTTTTTCTGGATGAATCCTCAGCAAGTAATTGTTCTGTATGTCCAAGAAAAAAAACCTTGGGAGAGAGTTAATTAAATTCTAAATTCAGAAAATGATAGAGGTGTGGCCAGGCACTGTGGCTCAAGGTGGTAATCCCAGCACTCTGGGAGGCTAGTGGATTGTTTGAGCTCAGGACGAGAGGGAGATCCCATCTCTACTAAAGATAGAAAAAATCGCCAGGCATTGTGGTAAGCCCCTGTAGTTCCAGCTACTCTGGAGGCTGAGGCAAGAGAATCACTTGAGCCCAGGGTCTGAGGTTGCTGTGAGCTGTGACGCCAATGTATTCTAGCCTGGGGCAACAGGGTGAGAGACTCTGTCTCAGGAAAAAAAAAAAAAAAAGAGAAAAGAAAAGCAAACAGTAGAGATACAATCTTCAGAAGTAAGGCAACATTCCATGGGCTTGTGGTTGCAGCCCCAAGGGGGTGATTAATTTTGGTGGTTAGAGGTGGGACCAGAGGACACACTGCCTTGTAGTTTAATACTGATGAGCTGGACCCATGAATTTTCTAACATTCTTCCCAAGCTTTTATTCCAAGAGCCGACTTAACCCTGTATAGTTTTAACACAAGACTTGATTGTGGAAATCCAGACACAAGCCCATGGTGTGTCTTCTGATGTGACTGCAGTTGTTAAGAAGCAGTGGACGCCTCTATAGAGACTCACAGCTCCCTGTTTGACCAGGTGCATCTTCCGACGGCCCTCTGAAGCTGCTGCCTGAGAGCTACTTCGATGTGGTAGTTATTGATGAGTGTGCCCAGGCCCTTGAGGCGAGCTGCTGGATCCCTCTGCTGAAGGCCAGAAAGTGCATCCTGGCTGGAGACCACCAGCAGCTGCCCCCCACCACCATCTCACACAAGTAAGACCCCTTTGCCAAGGTGCCTTCCCTGCTTTTCGTCCCGCACGCCTTTATGCTGTCCTTCTGGAGGGGCCTTCCCTGCTGCTCGTCCCGCACCCCTTGATGCTGTCCTTCCGAGGGACCTTCCCTGCTGCTCGCCCAGCACCCCTTTATGCTGTCCTTCCGGATCCAGCCAGAGTCCTGGGTCCCTGGTGTATGTCCCAGCTACAGCGCCCAGCTCAGGTTACGGTACCCACTTGCCCAGACATCTGGCCGTCTGGCTGCGTACTTCTTCAGGGCCGGATTGTATCCCCTCCCTCCTGGTAACCCCAGAACCAGGTGCAGGGCCTGGTATTTTCCAGCACCCAGTCGATGCCTGTCAAGTTGAATAACTCCAGCAAGCCAAGCCGTTTGGTGGTGCGTTGTTGGTGAGAGGGGCTCCGTGGGCTGGGCTGACAGCCTTGGGTGGATTAGCCCGATGTGGACCCTTCAGTCGTCAATCTGCAGGCCTGTCCCCAGGTGGAGCATACTGGGTGGAGATGCGGTGTGCCCCAGCACCGTGGCCTTGCACAGGCCGTCCTGCAGGAAGAAGTTGGCCGCCCAGTCCCTCCCTCACTGCTCTGGCCTCACGGGCCTCACGTCCCTCACGTCCCTCTGCCTGACTGGTGCTTCCTGGATGGGTGGTCACACCTCCCTTCAGATGAACCTTCTTGTGGTCTCTCCAGACTGCCCTGTCTGGACAGGGTCCCTGTCACCTCGAGCCCTTACTATGGCTTCCTCCGTTGTTCTTTGCTTGTATCGCCTCCATTCATTTGCTGCTCTTCCCACCAGCATGGGGGTTACAGAGGCCTGTGAACAGGGCCCATCACTTAGAGTGTCTCTGACCAAGTCCGGGGGAGTGAGGCTGCAGGATACCTGCCATGTGGCCCCTGTCCCTCCTTCCGAGTTCTGTTGCTGTTGGACAGTGCTCTGCCTCCCCACGGGTCTGGACAGGTCACCACTGAACTTGGAGCTCCTGTCGTTTTCTGAGCACTAGGGAGGGGCATGGGTGGCCCAGGATCAGTGTGTTCAGCTTGGGGGGGGGTGTCACAAAGGGCACTTCAGAGTGAGGACGTGTGGGGAAGAAGTCTGGGGTAGGATGAATGGGGGTGGTGGGGAAACTGCATTTTGAAAGGGGGCTCCTAGTAGGAGAAGTGCAGGAACTGGACTAGAAACTCCCCGGAGAAGGAAGGGCTCGGTAGGGTGTACTTCCATCTGGCTGCTTCTGGGGAGAGGATCTGATGGTGTCCTTTTTTTTTTTTTTTTTTTGAGACAGAGCCTCAAGCTGTCACCCTGGATAGAGTGCCATGGCATTACAGCTCACAGCAACCTCCAATTCCTGGGCTCAAGCGAGTCTTCTGCCTCCACCTCCCAAGTAGCTGGGACTACAGGCGCCCGCCACAGCGCCTGGTCATTTTTTGGTTGCAGCCGTCATTGTTGTTTGGCGGGCCCAGGCTGGATTCGAACCCGCCAGCTCAGGTGTATGTGGCTGGTGCCTTAGCCCGTTGAGCCACAGGCGCCGAGCCTGATGGTGTCCTTAAAAGAGGGCTGTGTCCTCCAGAAAGCCTCTGTGGGGATCCCGCTATGCCCTTGGACAAAGCAGGGCAGTTTGGGGGACGCTGGGTGGACCCCCATGGCATATGTGTGGGTCTACACTTGGCACTGAGAATCACTCACACCCTTGCTATTTTGGTGTTGGTTATTTTTAGTGATTGTTTAGTTGGTTGTTTTTAGAGATTGTTGATGAAAATAGGTTAATTGCTAGGGTCTTGTACATTCCCGAGGGAGGATCTCTGAAGTGGAATTGGGCACTTTTCCCACAGTTTTGGTGGCTGTCAACTTGGAGAGGGACACAGTACCATTGTGCTACCCAGGGTGGCTCTGGGGCCAGGCTGACCAGGGGGCCCCCAGCTCTATGCTCATCAGTTTGGGGGCCACGGGCTGGTAACTTGACCTCTCCATGTCTCACTGTCCTTATAGTAAGGAGGGAATCATAACAGTGACCGTGAGGAGTGAGGGAGTTAACTCATATGTTACATGCAGTGCCTGGCACTGGAAGTGCTCAGCAAATGTTACCTTTTACTAGTAGTGGTGAACTGCTGGGGGCTACAGCATGTGATAATTGTTTTTGAAACTTATGTGTGTTAGTTTCTTATCATTGCTGTAACAAATTGCCACAGTCCTAGTGGCTTAAAACCACTCAGATTTCAGATCTTGCAGTTCTGGACTTGAGGTGTCCAGAGTCGGTCTCAGTGATTTTGGTTAGGCTGAGAGTCCAGGTGTAGGCGGGGTCTGTGCTTTTACCAGCCTCTCGAGGCCAGCTGAACTTGGCTGGTGGCCTTTTCTTCTGTCTTTGAAGCCAGCAGAGCAGCATCATCACACCTCTGGCCACACGGCTGCTCTCACGTTGACCCCCCACCTGCCTCTTGTAAAGCCCTTGTCATCACCATCTGGACACCCAGGGCCTGCTCCACATCCTATCTGCAAAGTCCTTGTTGTCATGGAAGGACATACTCCTGGTGACTAGGCTGTGGGTGTCTTTGAGGCTGCACTGCAGCCAATTGCATGCCTGGGGTTACTTGTAGGTTGGGCGAGTTCTGTCTTGAAGTTTGAGGACTGCTTTCCTGGCTCCCTGTGGCTCACATGGGACTCAGACCCGCCTGCACTGTCCCTCCTGTCCTTCCAGGGCTGCACTGGCGGGGCTGTCACGCAGCCTCATGGAGCGCGTGGCTGAGGAGCACGGTGCGAGTGTGGTGCGGACACTGACCGTGCAATACCGCATGCACCAGGCCATCATGCGCTGGGCCTCAGACGCCATGTACCACGGGCAGCTCACGGCCCACCCCTCCGTGGCAGGGCACCTCCTGAGGTGAGTGGCCTAGCCCTGCCCCACCTGTCCCATATCCTTCTGCCTCTCACCTATTTCTTTCTTTTTTTTTTTGAGACAGAGCCTCAAGCTGTCACCCTGGATGGAGTACTGTAGCATCACAGCTCACAGCAATCTCCAATTCGTGGGCTCAAGCGAGTCTCTTGCCTCTGCCTCCCAAGTAGCTGGGACTACAGGCACCTGCCACAACGCCCCGCCATTTTTTTGGTCGCAGCCGTCATTGTTATTTGGCAGGTCCGGGCTGGATTCGAACCCGCCAGCTCAGGTGTATGTGGCTGGTGCCTTAGCCCGTTGAGCCACAGGCGCTGAGCCCTCTCACCTATTTCTTTTCTTTTCTTTTTTTTTTTTTTTGAGACAGAGTCTTACTATGTCACTCTTGGTAGAGTGCCATGGCGTCACAGCTCACAGCAACCTCCAACTCAAGCTTTAAGTGATTCTTGCCTCAGCCTCCCAAGTAGCTGGGACTACAGGCGCCCACCACAACGCCCGACTATTTTTTTGTTGTAGTTGTCGTTGTTTAGGAGGCCCAGGCCAGGTTCAAACCTGCTAGCCTTGTGTATGCGACCGGCGCCCTAAGCACTGAGCTATGGGCACTGAGCCTAGTGTCACCTATTTCTGTTTTCTTTTCTTTTTTTTTTTTTAAGAGACAGAGTCTCACTTTGTCACCCTCGGGAGAAAGCCGTGGCAGCTCACAGCAACCTCCAGCTCTTGGGCTCAGGCGATTCTCTTGCCTCAGCCTCCCAAGTAACTGGGACTACAGGCGCCCGCCACAACGCCCAGCTATTTTTTTGTTGCAGTTTGGCTGGGTCCGGGTTTAAACTCACCACCCTAGGTATATGGTGCCAGTGCCCTACTCACTGAGCCACAGGCGCCGCCCAGTGTCATCTATTTCTAAGCAGCAAGCTCAAGCGAGGTGTGTTAAAATGTGTTCTGTTAGATTTTTTTTTTTCTTTATTTTTTTGAGATAGAGTCCCAAGCTGTTGCCCTGGGTAAAATGTCACAGTGACATCATAGCTCACAGTAACCTCCAACTCTTGGGCCCAAGCAATCCTCTTGCCCCAGTTTTTTGTATTTTCAGTAGAGACGGGGTCTCGCTCTGGCTTAGGCTGGTCTCAGACCTGTGAGCTCAAGCAATCCACCCGCCTCAATATCCCAGAGTGCTAGGATTACAAGTGTGAGCCATCTCACCTGGCATATTTTTTTAAAATTTTAGAGTTTAAGTCAACCCTGAGGCTGATTCTGGAAGGCAGCACGGTCTTGCCCTGGGGAGCTGGGCCTGGCCGGTCCAGTCTGTGTTGTCTGAGCCCGTCCTGCTCCCTGGGGCAGTCCCTCAGGAAGGGAAGGGCCAGTTCTATGGTAGAGGTTTCAGGGCTACTCTCTGGCCAGGCCCTCATGTGCTCCCTTCTGCCTGTGTGCCAGGGACCTCCCAGGCGTGGCAGCCACAGAGGAGACAAGCATGCCCCTGCTCCTGGTGGACACCGCCGGCTGTGGGCTGTTTGAGTTGGAAGAGGACGACGACCAGTCGAGGGGCAACCCTGGTGAGCCTGCTGGGGATGGGATTACTTTTTAAAAACAAAAGTTACTTTAAATTGCCTAATTTAGGGAGGGGCTGAGTTACAGGTAAAAGCAAGCTGTTGATGAGATAGATATGCAAGGTCTGGAGCCAGACGCTCCAAAAGTCAGGCAACGTTGATATTCAGGATGTGACGGCCAGGCAGCAAGCACTATGGTCTGGCCAGGCGTGGCCTCATTGATCTGGCCAAGAGAATCCATGCTCAGCCACACCCCTGCCTCCCTGGTCCCCAGTTACACAGGCTGCAGGCCATGCAGACACCGAGAATGTGCTCACTGTGTATGTGCAGTCCCAGTTAGCCGGGTGCTGCCGGCCCTGGCTGCCTCCTGTGCAGCCTCCACAGGCATGTGCAGGATCAGCCACCACTGACAGAAAAGAGCTTGAGGCTCGGCGCCTGTGGCTCAACGGGCTCAGGCGCCAGCCACGTACACCTGAGCTGGCGGGTTCGAATCCAGCCCGGGCCCGCCAAACAACAATGACGGCTCCAACCAAAAAATAGCCGGGTGTTGTGGCGGGCGCCTGTAGTCCCAGCTACTTGGGAGGCGAAGGCGGGAGACTCGCTTGAGTCCGGGAATTGGAGGTTGCTGTGAGCTGTGATGCCACGGCACTCTATCCAGGGTGACAGCTTGAGGCTCTGTCTCAAAAAAAAAAAAAAGAAGAAAAGAAAAGAGCTTGAATATGGGTGTCAGCTCAGCATACCCCGGCACTGAAAACCCATCTTAATTCCTCTCCAGGCGAAGTCCGTCTCGTTACTTTGCACGTCCAGGCTCTGGTGGATGCTGGTGTCCAAGCAAGTGACATCGCTGTCATCACACCATATAACCTTCAGGTACAGAGGGACCCCTGTTTTGTCTCTCTACACATCAGTTGGGACTCAATCAACTTAGAGGCCCAAAGAGAAAGGATGACGTATTAGCCATTGTGACCCATAAGTCCAAGGGTGGGTTGACCTCGTCATTACTGGATCCATGGCCCAAATGATAACTGCAAGAGCTCCTCTGTCTGCCCCTCCGTCTTACCGGCCTCGCCCTGCCCCATCCTTGTCTCTCAGCCAGTGTCCAGGCCAGCTTTCCCTGGTGGCTCCGACAGCCGCAGGCTGACACTATCCTCTATTGGCAGTCCTATTGAACAGCCTGTCTTCTTTTTTTTTTTTTTTGAGATACAGCCTCAAGCTGTCACCCTGGATAGAGTGCTGTGGCATCACAACCCACAGCAAACTCCAATTCCTGGGCTCAAGCGAGTCTCCTGCCTCTGCCTCCCAAGTAGCTGGGACTACAGGCGCCTGCCATAGCGCCCGGCCATTTTTGGTTGCAGCCCTTATTGTTTGGCGGGCCCGGGCTGGATTCGAACCCACCAGCTCAGGTGTACGTGGCTGGCGCCTTAGCCCGTTGAGCCACAGGCACCAAGCCGAACAGCCTGTTTTCTAATGGTATTTCCCAGAAGAGTCTCAGCCTTGAGTCTTACTGGTCTGGCTCAGGTCACGTCCCCAAGCCTGTCTCATGTAGCAGAACACCTGCCTGGGTTTCCTGGGTCCATGGAGGTGGTTGTCCCCCTTCCTGGGGCACAGGCATTATCACAGGGCTATCTGAGGCACATAGCTGAAGGAAATGACAAAATGCCAGTGGTGGACGTGTCATCTTTTTTTTTCTTTTTTTATTTTGTAGAGACAGAGTCTCACTTTATCGCCCCTCAGTAGAGTGCCATGGTGTCACACAACTTACAGCAACCTCCAACTCCTGGGCTTAGGCGATTCTTTTGCCTCAGCCTCCCAAGTAGCTAGGACTACAGGTGCCTGCCACACGCCTGGCTATTTTTCTGTTTTTCGCAGTTCGGCTGAGGCCAGGTTTGATCCCGCCACCTTGGGTATATGGGGCCGGCGCCCTACTCTATGAGCCACAGGCGCCGCCCTGGATGTGTCATCTTTGATGTGCTGTCCAGCTGTTCATTTGTGTGCCTGTGAGGAGCTTGGGGTCTCGGAGCCGCGCTGGCTTGGAGGTGGCTGAAGCCACAGCTCTCTTTGCATGTTTTAGGTGGACCTGCTCAGGCAGAGCCTTGTGCTTCAGCACCCCCAGCTGGAAATTAAGTCTGTTGATGGCTTCCAAGGTCGAGAGAAGGAGGCAGTGATACTGTCCTTCGTCAGGTCCAACAGGAAAGGTACACAGTCCTCGTCTGAGCCCCTGGGGACAGCATAGGGTGTGCATATTGATTCTGAGGGCACACGGCATCTCTGCTAGGTGCCAAGCCAGTGGCTGGCCATGGGGCTGTGGGGCACATCACTGTCCAGCAGAGAGACCATCGGACATGGTGCAATGAGGGTTCCAGTCGGCCACGCTCAGGAGTCCACCCCAGCTGGGGTGGGGTGGGGGTGGGGCCGCAGGTGGTTCTGGGAGGTGACACTTGAGGGAGCTTGGCGAGTGGGGGAGGGATCCAGAGGAGCGGGTCGCGGAGGCTGAGAGGCTGAGGCATAGCGAGGGGCAGGCGGCTGGTGGGCAGGAGTGAAATGGCCTGGACTCCGAGGAGATGGAGCCCCTCCAGCGCAGAGTGTGTCTTTCAGCCTCTGTGTGTGGTTTTTATGCCCCTGTTTTCTGGGCACCCTGTCCAGTAAGAAGCTGGTGCCCAGACATGTAGTGCAGTTAGGGGGTTTTTGTGCGTTGTTTTCAGGGGGAGGCTGACAGCAGATAAGGAAGTGGGACGGGCTGTGGTGGAAAAATGAAAGTCAGGCACTGGGAGGTCCCTTCTGGTCTCCCTCTAGTGTTAGCCGTAGCCACGTCCCCAGGCAGCCTCCTTGGCCTGGGCTTAGTGGGGAGCTGGTTCCGACTTGGACATGAACAAGAGTCTGCGAGCTGTCGAAACCCAAACCAAGCACCCTGGAGTTCCACGTGGCGAGCAGGGTAAACCAGGAGTGGGGCAGGTGTGGTGTCCAGTCGGCTGTGCAGAGGGCCAGCCACGGTGTGGCGGGCTGGCTTCTGTTTCCTACTCTTAGGTTGGGTCCTTCCTTCCCTCTGGTCCTTTTTTAGGTGAAGTTGGTTTTCTTGCTGAGGACCGGAGGATCAATGTGGCTGTTACCCGTGCCCGGCGCCACGTGGCCGTCATCTGCGATTCCCACACCGTCAGCAACCACACATTTTTGAAGACACTAGTGGAGTATTTCTCACAGCACGGGGAAGTGCGCACAGCCTTTGAGTATCTTGATGACATCGTCCCTGAAAACTACTCCCATGAGAGTTCCCAGGGCCACAGCCAGGCTGCCACGAGGTCCCAGCTTCCTGCTGCATCTGCGAAGAACCTTCCTGGAAGCCAGCGACAGGAGGGAGCCTGGGAGGCCAGGCCAGCTGCTCGGCAGGACCGCAAGAAGCTGGGTGGGAAGCCTTTGGGCTCAGAAGCACATTCGCAACCCAGCCTCAACAGGGGCAGTTCAGAGAGAGCAGAGAACAGGGACAGCGTGGACCACTTCAGGGCCTTGATAGTGGAGTTCCTGGTCAGTGAAAAGATGCAATTGGAGTTTCCTGCTTCCCTGAGTTCCCACGACAGGCTCCGGGTCCACCAGATAGCTGAGGAGCATGGGCTGAAGCATGACAGCGCCGGAGAAGGGAAACAGAGGTTCATCACCGTGAGCAAGAGGGCCTCGGCTCCCCTGGCTCCTGTGGCTTCCACAGCTCTCCCGGCTTCCACAGCTCCCCTGGCTCTCCCAGCTTCCACAGCTCTCCCGGCTTCCATAGCTCCTGTGGCTTCCACAGCTCCCCTGGCACCCGCAGAAGGAGCCAGTGGCCAAGCCACTGTCCAGCCAGCACCCCCGAGCCCTGTGCAGACGCAGTGCCCCCCCAGGGGGCAGCAGGGCCAGGGCCAGCTGGACCTGAAGGCGCTACACCTGGAGAGGCTGCAGAGGGAGCAGGCTGGTCAGGGGCAGCCAACCAAGAAGGGGCAGCAGGCCACGGGCTCGGGGCCGCAGAAGCTTCCAGAAAAGAAAAAGAAAAGAGAAGTAAAAGGTAAATTGTGTGAGAGCGCAGGTGTGGTGTTCTCTCACGGTGTGTTGGCCTCACTTGAAACCCACCTACCGCTCTGGAAAGGAATCGAGGATTTCCTCTGCCTATGTCATTCCGCAGTTTATTTTTCGTCCTATGACTTGCATCTACTGGCTTGCTCTGGGCTCCTCTAGGGCAGTGACTGGGTTATGGTCACCTTGTCCCTGAGCTGTGTGCAGGGCTGGCACAAAGGAGGCGCTCAGAGCATGCTTGCTGGGTAGAAGGGCCTGGAAGAGCAGGTGTGGGCAGCTTGCTGGAGCGCGTCTGTGGACGGGCGTTATCATGGGCTCCTGCACTGCAGGTGGCCCTGGAGGGCCATGGTCTTATGCAGCAATAGGGCTCAGCCTGGTAGGAAGCTGCCTCTGATGGAGTGCTCTGAGCGGGGGCACCCCGAGTGTAAAGCCACTCTTGCAGGTGGGCTGTGAGTTCCACTACGGCTGTTTCCCTCTTGGCAAGACCACCGAGGAGTGCTCACTCCTGTTTATCCATTTAATTCCTGCAAGCAGAGCTGCACGAGCTTAATTTGAGGTTTTTGAAAGTGGCCTCCCAGTACCTGAGGCCTCTCGTGCAGTCATCCCTCAGATACTAACTGAGAAGCTGCTGCGTGCCAGGCATGGGCGGAAGAACAAGGCTGCTGCCAACTCTCCCGCCGGCCCGGACAGCGGCAGAGGGAGACACGTCTGCTTTTGAGAGTACAGTGATACCCTGAAGGGGAGGGTGCCACACCTGTGTGACAGCGGGGCCTGGCCTCCCCTGGAAGGAGCAGTGTGTGCTGGTCACTGTGGTCACTTACTAAGGATCCTCAGGGATCCTGGAACCACCTTTGAAGTGCTCTTTTTAGGCAGCCACCTTCAGAGTCTGTTTTGCCATTCCAGCTCTGAATGTGATCTGACTTGCTGTGTTACAACCTCTGTGCCAGTGTCCTAGCTGGCAGCTGAAAAGCAGGGACTGAAGGTGGGGAGGCCACGTGGGCATGTGCACAGGACCAGCTTGGCGGGGGGGTGTCCTGTGGCTGCCTGTAGACAGACACAGTAGCATGGCAGGGTCACGTGAGCCTCTTGCTAGAGGCCGAGGTGTTGGGTATAGTGATGGGGATAGGCTGCCCTTGTGTTTTCGACGTCGTCTCCTTGCTCCCCACTGGGGTCTGGACATGCTCTGCCTGATCTCCAGGTCTGATCCATTTTCTAAGGACTCTTGTTCCATGGAGGAGGCTGAGAGTACGGGGTGCCATGGTCGACTTGGCCTTCTTCAGGGTTCTTGGTGCTGCTTCTGGCTGTGTAGCCCCAGTCAGTGCCTTTCTCCCTGCCCAACCCCAGTGGCCTCTGGGCCTCATGTGGAGCTGACCCTGCAGGCAGCCCTGCCTGAGGGGAGGTGGGTAGGGGGTTCACCCCATGTTTGCAGGGCTACGGTAGCCACAGCACCTACCTATGAGGTAGGGCTCCTGGGAGACACTAGGCTGGCACCGTGGCCTTCTCCTTGCTCCCCACCCCTGAGGCTGACCACTCTGAACACAGAGCATCTGGCTTTTGTGGCATTTCCAGTACAAAGAGCCACAGAGGGAAACTGGGACAGAAGCAGGTTCCCCATGCCCCATACCCCAGAGCACACTGACACCAGCTACCCACCGTTCCTTCCCTTTGCTTTCTGTGCAACTTTATGTTTGTATTTGCATGTTTCTTTTCTTTTCTTTTTTTTTTTTAATACTTTATTTTATTTTTTTTTAGTGACAGAGTCTTACTTTGTCGCCCTCAGTACCCTACAACTCCTGGGCCCAGGAGATTCTCTTGCCTCATCCTCCCGAGTAGTATTTGCATGTTTCTATCACTTGTGTTTTACAGAATTACCACTATGTATAACTTTGTCTCTCTTCCACCTGTGAGCATTTTCCTGTAACTAAAAAATATTTCCTGTATCTGGTTAAAAAATGCTAAGGGTCTCCCAGTGTGTGGACTGTTTATCTGGTGTTGGACTTTTATTTTGTTCAGGTTTTTGTTTTTATCGTTGACGTCATAAGGAACACCTCGTACTGAATGTTTTTCTGGATTACGGAGGGTGAACTTTTCAGACATTCTGTGTACACTGTTAGCCTCTTCGTGGAGTCTTTGTTCCCACCCCCCAACCAGTGACCACAGGGCTTATGTTTAGTGGGATGTTTTCAGGTTGCTAGCTCAGGGAAAAACATGGGGAAGCCCAAGGGTACCTCTCACAGCCTGGACAGACACCAAATCTGCCTGAGCGGACACAGGAGGTGGTGGGTGAAAGGGGGCTGCTGCCCCGTGTCCACCGTGCCCTGTGGGGGTGCCCAGCTCCTAGTCATTGTGCTTTTTGTGTTTGCTTGAGTGACACTGCTCTTCTCTTAGGACACACAGCCACTGATCTGCCCGCAGAGGACTTTGATGCCCTGGTTTCTGCTGCCATGAAGGCTGATAACACCTGTGGCTTTGCAAAGTGCACGGCCAGTGTTGCGACCCTTGGCCAGTTCTGCCAGCTCTGTGGTCACCGCTACTGCTTCAGCCACCACCTGCCTGAGGTACAACTGTTTCTCTCCTGGGGATCGGACAATAGGGAATGGTGGCAGGAACATCGTCTCCAGGGGAAGGTCCTGGGAAGACTTGCTCTGACAACTCTGAATGTTTTGAGGGTGGTTTCCTTAAAAAAAAAAAGAGAGGGCTCGGCGCCTATGGTTCAGCGGGCTAAGGCACCAGTCACGTACACATGAGCTGGCAGGTTCGAATCCAGCCCGGGCCCGCCAAACAACAATGACGGCTGCAACCAAAAAATGGCCGGGTGTTGTGGCGGACGCCTATAGTCCCAGCTACCTGGGAGGCAGAGGCAGGAGACTCGCTTGAGCCCGGGAGTTGGAGGTTGCTGTGAGCTGTGATGGCATAGCACTCTATCCAGGGTGACAGCTTGAGGCTCTGTCTCAAACAAAAAGAGAGAGAACAGACAATGGCTAGTGATTTGCTGGAGTAAGTAAAATGTCATATCTGCTGAATTGCAGCCATGTTGGTGGGATTCTGTGCAGAGAGCGTTCTGCCCAGTGTCCTTGGGCTCATCTGGTCTGTTCGGCATGGGCTGGGGGCTGTTTTGTTGTCCCTTCCTACAGCACATGGCGATGAGAGCCCTCTAGGCCAAGTGTGGGCACCTGTGTGGTGCTAGGGGCTGCAGCAGGCCTTGTCTCTGTCCTGGCGGTGCTGGGCCTGGGTAGGGGACCAGCTCACAGTGCTCCCAGGAAAGAAACCCAGGGGCCAAGGTGGCCTCTGGGGCACCCACCAGATTCAGCAGTCAGAGTGGGCTTCCTGGAGGAAGAAACACTGGGGCTGGATGGGGATCCATCCCCACCGTAGCAGGTGGGGATCTGAGCAGGGGGTGGAGGTGACCGCAGGCCTGCAGGCAGCCTTATGTGTGTGCAAAGGATGGGAGAGTTGAAGCTGGGCCCTGGGAGCTGCCCAGAGGAGTCAGACCTGACCTGGAGGGGGCAGGGGCCCTGGGGTCAGCAGGGCCATGATGTTGCCCGACGTGGCTGCAGCATGGAGGAGGTGGAGGCCAGGAGGCAGCGTGAAGTGGCCCAGGGACGGTGTGTTTAGTCAGGGTGGTGCCATTTCCTGTCTACACGTTCTGGGTGCCCCAGCCACCAGCCCTGCCAGGGAGCAGAGCCCACACCCACCCGGCAGCCTGCAGGGCGAAGGAGCACTGGGGGGGTCCTCTCCATGGTCTCACGCTGGGTCGCTGAGCTCTCTGGCTCTCTGATGGGTAGAACTGCAGGGTCTCTCCCTGCCCCGTGCAGCCCAGCACTGACTCGTGTGTCCTCCCCAGATCCACGGCTGTGGTGAGAGGGCTCGCGTCCGTGCCAGACAGAGAATCAGCCGGGAAGGGGTCCTCCATGCTGGCAGTGGGACCAAGGACAGGTCCCTGGACCCAGCCAAGAGGGCCCAGCTCCAGAGAAGACTGGATAAGAAGCTGGATGAGCTCAGCAGCCAGAGGGCGAGCAAGAGGAAGGAGAAGGGAACCTGAGCGCCTGTCCTTGTCCTTGCACAGGACCCTGGGGAGGGGCCAGGCTGCACTGGGGGAACCTGCTGGCCTGCACCAAGCCCACCCTCTGCCTCCAGAGGCCCCTAGGGGAGGTTGGACTTTGGATCCCAGGAATAAACATGGAAGAGAGGGCCCTGGGGGCAGTGGTCCGCTGCCAGGTAGCTGTTCTGCTTTGTGGGTGGGTGCGTGCAGGAGTGAGTCCTCCGCACTCCCACCAGGCCCTGCTTCCCAGTCTCGTCCTTCACTACCAGCGTTTGGGCCCTAGGGAAGATTCTATTTCCTAGGACACATGCTGGCCCACTTTCAGCCCCTTAGGACAAGGGTGCCACACAAACCAGGAAACTCAGGCCCTGGTAATGTGGGCTCAGAGGTGGGTCCCGAGCCGTGAGAAGTGAGTGTCTCCAGCTGCCCGAGGCCCTTTTCCTTCTGTCCCCAGGTGCCTGCAGTGATCCCCACCCTGGGCAGGGCAGCAGGCGCAGCTCTCACCATTCTGCTTCTCCTGAGTCTGGGGGCCCCTGCCTTCTGCTAGCCCTTCCTCCGTGCTCAGTTTGGGGACCAAGTGACTGTCTTGGGAAAGAGCTGCCCCAGAGCCCTCCAAGCTTGTCTAGGGCTCTCTTCCAGCCATTCTGTTTAAGAGAACTTCAGATGGATATATTTTTGCCTCAGGTTTTTGTTTTGTGCCAAAGGAATACAAATTATTTAAAAATTAAATAAAGGCTCGGTGCCTGTAGCTCAAGGGGCTAAGGCGCCAGCCATATACACCAGAGCTGGTGGGTTTGAATCCAGCCCGGGCCCACCAAACAACAATGACAACTACAACCAAAAAACAGCCGGGTGTTGTGGTGGGCACCTGTAGTCCCAGCTACTTGGGAGGCTGAGGTAAGAGAATTGCTTAAGCCCAAGAGTTGGAGGTTGCTGTGAGCTGTGATGCCACTGCACTCTACCCAGGGTGACAGCTGGAGACTCTGTCTAAAATAAATAAATAAACAAAATCAATAAATAAAAATATATGCACACTGTCCACTGTATGTTTGCTGTGTGTTTCAAGTGAACATTCCAGAGTGTCCCACCCTCCGCCCTCCCCATGGCGGACATTCCTGGCACAGACTGTTGCCCACTCTTCCTGAATCCCACTTAGCCCCCATTTATTGACATTTCTGGACATGGCGGCCTTTAGAGTGCAACCAGCCTCCCTGTCCTGCACCCAAGGAGCTGTCCCTTGATGCCATTTATCACACCCGTATTGAGAAGGTCCCGCAGAGTACACCTGTACAAAATGCCAGGCCCACATGCTTTGACCACTCTGCCCTTCCCGGTGCTGGGCCACCCTCATTCCCTCCCTGCCTAGCCCGATGCCACACTTTGGGCCACCAGGGCCCCCCCTTTCCCTCTTGCTCCCATCAAATGGCTTTGGGACAGTGTTGGGGCAGGGGCAGGTCTGATGCTGCAGGTCATAGTTAAGTGCCACACAGAGTTCATCCAGTTACTTCTGTGAGCATAGATAGTGCTGCCATGCAAAGTGGCGCTGAGCATCACACTGACGGGCGGCTGCAGCTTCATGCCCTTTGGGACCCTGTGGCCAGTGGGAAGCAGAATTGCTGTTTTGCAGGCATCATGGTGAGATGGGAGGAGTGTTGTTGGCCAAGCACCTGGGCTTCATCTCCCTGACCACTCAATTATAAGCTCCAGTCCTCTGGCCACGTGGAGCTGTGCCCTCCACTGGGTCAGAGGACTTCACCTTTCTGGCCACAGCAGGCCAGGTTCAGGGATGAAGCAGAATCCAAGCAAGTTCAGAGTTCTGTCCTGGGGTTGTCACAGAAATGCCGAAAGAAAGATGTCAACTCTTCCACTGGGGGAGGCCCGCAGCCACGTTGTCTGGCTCTTAGGGGAAGCCTGTCTGCAGGAGAAGAGGGTGCTAAGAAGAAATGTCCAATCAGGTGGTGGGAGAACGGCCTGATGGCAGTGTCAGCCACATCCAACTCCACCCCACTCTTCCCACCATCCTGAAGTAGTAAGTCTCCTTCTTTAGCTGAAGAAAGACTGCCTCAGATTTTAGCCAGTTGCTGCCAAAGGATCTTTGTTGATCCAGTCTTCCCTACATTTGCCTACCGTCCCGGGTGTACCCACTCCCAGCAGGAGTGGTGCAGAATCAGTGCCCTCCCCCCATTAGAGGAGAAAGGGCAGGGCTGGAATCCAAGCCCTGCATCTTCACCCAGGTGCAGCTCCTGTGGGCCATCCCACCAGGAAGAGCTGGAATTGGCAGGAATGGTGGGAAGCCTCCAGGATCGGAGCGACCTGCATCTGAATGCTGGCACCATGTGTAGGGGTGTGGCTTCAGCAAGCCACACCTCCTCTCTGAGCCTGCGTGCTCATGTGTAAAGCAGGATGAAAAAAAAGCTGTGCTGAGATGCTGAGGAAAGGGATAGTGTGAGCATAATGCCCTTGGCAAGGCCTGGATCTGGGTTAGAGGTCTCCACAGCGGTGCCCGACAGTGTCTGTCTCGGGGCTGCCATCCCCCGCCCCGGCCCCTCATGGAGCATTCTCCCTTTCACTGATGATCTTGCTCAAGCTTTGCTCAAAGCGTCATTAAAATGTCAGAGTGGAAGGTTGCAACATAAGTTTTCATCTCTCCTCCCAGGGAGGCCTTGTTAGGGAAATGTTTGTAGCTGGTTGCTTGAAAAATATCCTCCTGTTTGCTCAGGACAGCATAGTTCCAAAAAAGGAAAAACGTATCCCAAGCCAGTGTTTCCCTTGCCAGTGAGTAAGGACAGTCTTGCTGAGGGTGGCTGCAGCCCGTGGCCCTTCCAGAAGCTGGAATAGCCAGAATGGGAGGATTCCCTTTCGGGGACAACCACCTGCTGCACTCTGGAGGTGCCATGGGGGAAGCCCTGCTGGGGGTACCTTTCTGTGGTGGGGGGCAGTGGCAGCACAGTGCGGCAGGAGCCCCTGTCAGCCCTGGCCTTTGTTCCTGCTGATGTGCTGCTTGGCTTTGTGCCTCAGTTTCCTCTTCTGTAAAATGGGGAACTGACAGGCCCCTTTCTCTGAGGGTGGTGTGAAGAGGAGTTAAAACACCCAAGGCCTTGGGAACAGCGCCTGCCACCTCACTGTGCCATCATCATCATCTTGCAAAGCTTCTGTGAAGGGCAGGTGTAGCCTGCAGTGGGGCCCTTCTTGCTCTAGACGGGTGAGAGTGCCCAGGGCCTTGCTCTAAACAGGGGCGAGAGTGCCCAGGGCCTTGGGACCCCAAGCCGGTCACCTGCCGGGACGTTGGTGCTCCCCGTGAGCCCAACTCCTCACGAGCTCACCCCCGCCCCCTGCCGGATGGACCCAGGACAGCAACTGCTGCATGTTTACTTTGGCTGCTTTGGACAGAGCGCTACCCTGGAGCAGGGCCCTTGGGATCACCAGAGTGGGCACATGCTGCTGCGGGTGGCTTTAGGCTTACGTTACAACCTTGGCACTTAAAAGGAATTGGGTTCTTTGCCAGGAGCATGGCAAAAGCTGCAGCCTTATTTGGTCTGGAAACTTATTTGCGTGCAGGAAAAAGTGGACTGGGCAGATACATGGGTGGGTCTGAATTATCCCAGGACGTACTGTCCAGTTTGTGAATTATTTTGATCTCTCACTTCTCTGTTTTGGGCTGCTCACCTTTTCCGGCAGCGAAGCTTCCCTTTTGCATAGAGCCACAGCTGACCCCTGTCTTCCCTGCCCCAACTGTAATGGTCTTTTCTTTTCCTTTCTTTTCTTTCTTTCTTTCTGTCCTTTCTTCTTGACTTACTCTGTTACCTAAGCTAGAGTGCTGTGGCATTATCGTAGCTCTTAGTAACCTCAGACTCCTGGGTTTGAGCAATCCTCCTGCTTTAGCCTCCTGAGTAGCTGGGACTACTGGCACCTGCCACAGCACCCGGCTAATTCTTCTATTTTTAGTAGAGATGGGTCTCACTTTTGTTCAGGCTGGTCTCAAACTCCTGAGCTCAAGCAATCTGCCCATCTTAGCCCCCGAGAGTTCTGGGATTACAGGTGTGAGCCACTGCACCCAGCTGCCTTTTCCTTTTTTTAATAATCTAAAGGCAGTTCAAAGTGCACCTGTCTTGAGATGTAATTATCATACAGTAAAATTCACCTGGGAAGTGTGAGGGTGAGGTCTGATGTGGGCTTGCAGTTAATCTCTGCTCCCACCCTCAGCCCCAGGCAGTGACCAATCAGCTTCTTGTCCCTATCAATTGCCTTTCCTGGAAACTTCCTATCAATATAGATTGTCCCACCTTAATGCTGGTTGGACTTAGTAGTTTTTGACTTTATGTTGGTCCAAAAATGATATGCCTTCAGCAGAAACCGTAGTTCATGTACCCAAACAACCACAGTTTTTCACTTTCAGTACAGTATTCAATAAATTATGAGACACTCAACATTTTCTTATAACATCGACTCTGTGTTAGATGATTTTGCTCAGTACATGTTTTTAGCATGTGCATGTTGGGCTAGGCTAAGCTATGCTTTTGGCAGGTCAGTTATTTATTTATTTATTTATTTTTGAGACAGAGCCTCAAGCTGTCACCCTGGATAGAGTGCTGTGACATCACAGCTCACAGCAACCTCCAATTCCTGGGCTCAAGCGAGTCTCTTGCCTCTGCCTCCCAAGTAGCTGGGCCTGCAGGCGCCCGCCACAACGCCCGGCCATTTTTTGGTTGCAGCCGTCATTGTTGTTTGGCGTCCCGGGCTGGATTCGAACCCGCCAACTCAGGTGTACGTGGCTGGCGCCTTAGCCTGTTGAGCCACAGGTGCCGAGCCCAGGTTAGTTATGTTAAATGTACTTTCAACTTACCATATGATCCTCTTAGGCTGCATCTATCAGGAGCCACCCACTGTGAGTCGAGGGCTTCTGCGTATAGACTTTTGCATTGGGTTCTTTTGTCAATACTTTTCATGTTTTTGAGGTTTGCCCAAGTGGTAGCATATGTCAGAGTCCCTTTTTGTTTTTAGGTAATGTCCTACTGTATGGCTACCCCACAGTTTGCTTTTACACTTCTCGTTGGTGGACATTCCGATTTCTATCACGTTTCGGCTCTTTTGGGCTCTTGTGAGCTGCAGGGCTGCTGTGAATATTCACCCTCCAGTCTTCATGTGAACATGACTTTCATTTTTCTTGGGTAGAGTTTTAGATATGGAATTGTTGGGTCATATGGGAAGTGAGTGTTTATTTTTTAAAAAAGCTACCAAACTTTTCCAGAGTGGTTGTACCATTTCACATGCTGTGTACGAGGGTTCCAGTTTCTCTGCGTTCTTGATAACATTTGGTATTGTCTAATTATCATCATAACTATTCTAGTGGGTATATCATGGGATCTCATTGTAGTTTTAGCTTGTATTCCACTCAAGACTAACGATGTTGACCTCCTTTTCATGTACTTTATGAGACATTTGGATATCTCCTTTGGTGAAATTTCTATTCAAATCTTGTGCTCATTTTTAAAGTGAGTTTAAACATTTTATTAATTGAGATATAAGATATTTTTATGCATTCTGGGTAGCAAACTTTTATCAGGTGTGTTATATACAAATATCATCTCTTGGTTTTTGGCTTTATGTTTTCTTTCTTTCTTTTTTTTTTTACTTTTTGGGACAGAGTCTCACTCTATTGCCCTGGGTAGAGCGCTGTGGTCTCAGCCTACCTCATGGTAACCTCAAACTCTTGGGCTCAAGCCATCCTCCTGCCTCAGCCTCCTGGGAATCTGGCACTATAGGTGCCCACCACAGTGCCCAGCTAATTTTTTTATCTCTTTTCAGTAGAGACAGGGTCTCCCTCTTGCTCAGGCTGGTCTCAAACTCCTGAGCTCAAGGATTCTCCCACCTCAGCTTCCTAGAGTGCTGGGATTACAGGTGTGAGCCACTGCGCTGGGACATTAAATCCTTTTCTTTTATGGCTTTGGGGTTGTGTCTAAGATCTCTTTACCTAACTTAAGATCACAAGGGTCTTTTTCCTATGTTTTCTTTTACGTATTTTATAGGTTTAGCTCTTATATTCAAGTCTGTGGTCCATTTTGAGTTCACTTATGTATGGTGTAAGGTAAGGGTCTAAGTATTTTTCTTTTTCTTTAACTCACCTCTATACTAACGAGGACCTTTTTTTTTTTTTAATTTGCATGTAGATGTCTGGTTTTCCTGGCATCATTTGTTGAAAAGACTATCCTTTCCCCTTTGAATTGTCTTGGCATCTTGTTAAATATGACTTGAGTGTAAATGTAGGGGCTTATTTCTGGATTCCCAATTCTGTGCCATTGATTTGTATGTCTATCCTTGTGTCAATACTCCCATCACGGAGGTGGCCCCTTTTGCAGGAGGCAGAGAAATGAGATTTCTGGTCAGGATGATGTTGCAAGTTCATCCTTAGAGGCTCGGGTCCCCACCTCATCTCTGATCCAGCTCTCAGCAGTTGTGTAAAAAGTGGAAAAGGAGGTTTTTTTTTGAGACAGAGTCTCACTATGCTGCCCTCGGCAGAGTGCTGTGGCATCACAGCTCACAGCAACCTCAAACTCTTGGGCTTACATGATTCTCTTGCCTCAGCCTCCCAAGTAGCTGGAACTATAGGTGCCCGCCACAACACCTGACTATTTTTTTTGCAGTCGTAATTGTTACTTAGCTGGCCCAGTCCGGGCTCAAACCCATCACCTTTGGTGTGTGTGGCTGGCTCCGTAACCACTGTGCTACAGGCACCAAGCCGAAAAGGAGTTTTGAAAACATAAAGCCGTGCTCAAGAAAAGATAAACATCCCCGAATTCTAAGGCACAGGCAGAAATAGGGCAGCCCAAGCAAGGCAGGGAGTGGGGGGTGGGGGTGGGGACTTGCCAGATCCCTGGTCTGGCCAGGAGCAAGCATGGCCTGGGGCCTTTTTCCTGTGGGTAACAGGGACACAGAGGGCCAATTCTGGGGTGGGAACCGAGCCAGGCTCACCCTCTGCAACTAGATGCTGGGCAGGGTTTTCTGATTCATCAGAAGGATAAAAAGGCTGTCTCAGTTCCTATAGCTGCATAACACACCCAAACTCCATGGGGCAGAGTAGCCGTGCATCAAGCTGGTGGCTTCTTCAGCTCAGGAATTTGGGCAGAGCACGTAGGGAGGGAGATTTCAGAGGTCACCACTTGCCTCAAGGTGGGACCGACCCAGGGGCTCAGGCTGACTCAGACCTTCTGAGTGCTGGACACTGGGCCTGGGCCTCACCCGGCCTCCTGGCTTCAGGTGCCCGAGTGCTGGACACTAGCCCTGGGCCTCACCTGGCCTCCTGGCTTCAGGTACCTGTCCTGTGCTAAGCACCTGCCAGTGGCCATCCTCCGCCCTGACCTCTCACCCCACAAACCCACTCTGGTTTCCACTGGGGTGTGTCACAGCACATCCAAAGCCGAGCACTTGGTCTTCCCCCTGGTACTGGACTGGGTGATGCCCCTTCCAAACGATTTGTCCCCATCGTAACCCCAGAACCCATGGATGTGACTCCATTTGGGAAAGGGGTCTCTGAAGATTTAATTAAGGAATGATTCTTGACATGAGCTCATCCTGGATTACCTGAGTGGGTCCTAAATCTAATGACAAGTGTCCTTATGAGACACACAGGGGAGAGACCCCTGAGGAGAGGGGAAGCCATGTGGAGACAGAGGAGGGACTCAGGTGAGTGGCTGCAACCTGATCCCTCAGGGGATCCCCCTGGTTGGGGGCTGGGACTGTGGAGCCCAGAAGTTGGAAGAGGCAAGAGAAGATTCTCCTCCAGAGCCTTCACCTGGAGAGAAAGTTCCTGTTGTTTTGAGGCACCATGTTTGGGATGCACCTTCCAAGTCTGCAGCCGGCTTCCAGGCTGTTCTTCCTCGGGTTCTCGGTGTCGACCTGTGCACCCCTCTTTCTTTTACCTGCACCCCTTCTGCCTTCAAAACGTGCCGGGCACCTGCCGGTGTCCCTTCCCCTCAGCTCCTGCCCTGCTGCAGACCCCGGCCCCTGCCTGGAGCCAGCACTGTCACCTCTCACTAGACCCACCTTCACTGCGGATGGTGACCACGAACGCCCTTCCTGCTCCAGGCCTGATCTCCGTACTGTGCAGGCTCTCAGGCTCCTGCCCATCTCCTCAGGAAGGTTGGCAATGGGAGGCGGTTTTTTGGCCCTGCACTTTCCTGTCCCCACAGTGTCCCTCTGGGTGGCAGTCGGCTCCTGTTGCAGGCGTCTGTCTCATGGTGCTTCTGGGACCAATCTCTCCTGTGTTCTCAGAGGCCTCAGCGGTTCTCCTCCTCTGACATCTGTCCTTTGAGCCCGTGAGTTCTAGAAACCACTCTGTCCCCTTCCACCCTCCCAGTCCTAAGGAAGGATTCTTTTCTGTCTTTGACCAGTGTTTGTGTTAAACCCCCTCTGCTTGAGGTGCCTGCCGAGGCATTCACCACCGTGAGCGACTTGCAAGAAGCACTCAGAGGCCTCCTGAGTCCGTTCTCCTCGGATCACACCCTCCCACCGAGGCAAGGGACACATCTGTCCCTTGCTGTGAAAGGAAGGCTGGGGGAGTTCAGGGGAAGTTTGCAGCACGTAGCGCGTGGAGGGAAGAAGACTTACCACCCCCGTCACAGTCTCCTCCGGCCAGCCAGCCTGGTGTTTCCCAGCAGCAGGTGGCCCCGTGGGTGGGCTGTGTGTCCAGGTTCAGGATGCGAGTTGGGACCGATGTAACAAAAGTGAGATGAAATAAAGCGGACTGGGATAGAACAGGGGCCACCGCCGTGGGCCAAACGGAGCCAGAGGCGGCCCTGCGGGATGGGACGTCGTCTAGTTGCGTACGTGCGTTCTGAGTTGTGATACAAACTCGTATCTGTCTGTGGGTCTTGATATTAAAAATGTGTGTCAGAGTCCCACGGGGCAGGTCTGCACCAGTCTCATTCCCTGTGTGACCCAGGGCCCGCCTCATGGAAGCTTCTGGGCAGCGTTGGTCTCGTGCACGACCAAGCTCCAGCCGCTGAGGCAGTGAAATGTCCTTGTTGACACTTTTCTGGGTTTTTTTCCTCCTTTATTTTTCTCCTCTCTCCTCCTCTCACTTGTACGGCAAATCTCGACCATTTCCTAATTTTCTTTTCTCTTTCTTTTCATGAGCTGTTTCTCGGCCTTATTTCCCAACCATTCTGTTTCGGTTTTAACAATTCACACCATGTCGTCTTCCCCTTCCCCTCTGTGGGTCACTGCTGTTTGTCTGACACTTTTTTCTCACTTCGAGGTTCCAGACAGCGGCTGCCGGCCTTTGCCCCCCCGCCCCACGCTCCTTCAGACATCTGCCAGTGTGTGCTTGTCTCTGTCAGAGACTGGGCCTGCGGGCCTGGACTGTGGGCTGCCCGCCGTGGGCCGGGAGCAGTCCCTCCTCTCAGACATGACAGCTTAGGGTGGCAGCATCGTCCCCACTGTGGTCACTAGTTGCCTGGGTGAGTACTTAGGAGGTGACCGCAGTGATATTCACCAGTGAGGTACGTAGCACTTTTTCTAGGATGAATCCTCGAACTTAATTGTCCAATCTTGTACAAAGGTTCTTCTTCTTGCAGATACTTTGTAAACATCAACCACAGAATTATTTTATAATCTCATTATGTTACATAATCATTTAATATTAGTGTTTAATAATAAAAAACCCTAAAGCATCAGTACACTCTAACTTACCTCGAACACGTGTGTATATATGCACGGGGGAGGTGGTGAGGCGTTCAGCCAAGTTGTCAACGCTCCTAATCTTTGGGGTTTGGTGCGATTCTTGTTCTTTTTTTTTTGAGACAGAGCCTCAAGCTGTCACCCTGGATAGAGTGCTGTGGCATCACAGCTCACAGCAACCTCCAATTCCTGGGCTCAAGCGAGTCTCCTGCCTCTGCTTCCCAAGTAACTGGGACCACAGGCGCCTGCCACAATGCCTGGCTATTTTTCTGTTTTGCAGTTTGGCTGAGGCTGGGTTTGAACCCACCACCCTCGGTATATGGGGCCAGCACCCTGCCCACTGAGCCACTGGTGCCGCCC
>CAUYRH010055955.1:0-12132 GCA_963574655.1 Perodicticus potto
GACCCCATCTCTACAGAAAAGGAAAAAGTATATTTATAAAAATAGAAAAATGGATGTTATAAAATATTTATAACCAATGTCATTATAGGGGAAAAATTTTAATTTTTTTGTGATTCAGTTAAATTAGTATTTAAGATAGAATTACAGTAGCAAATTATTCTGTTAAGAGTCAAGAAAGATTGAAAATGAGTAAGTTAAGTGTTCAACTCAATAAAAAGCTAGGGAAAAAATAAGAAGCTAAATCTAAAAAGTACAGAATTGTTAAGAAATAGAAATAAGAACAGAAGCTAATAAAGTGACAAACCCCAAAGAACCAGACATCTGACAGGACTAGTAATACAGATAAAACTCTGTCACGGATGACTAGGAAAAAAGCAAAGGCACAAAAAGGTAATAAACTAGGAAAGCAGTGTAAATTAAGATAGAGTAAGAATTTTATAAACAAGAAAGTATTAATTTCATTTAATAGAAATAAGATAAAATGAGAAAAATGTATAGAAATTTGATTGTGAAATACAATTAAAAACATTAATAAAATAATACTAAAGGCATTTAATGAAGTCAAATACTTCCTCAGCCTTGCTCCTCAAAACAGCAGGCCCAACTGTTTTATGGGTGTGTCTTAACATATTTTCAAGTTCTATCATACTCTTTCTTAAATTGTGACAAAGAATAAAAAGAGGTAGATCTACCCATAAGGTTAATAGAACTTTGGTAACAAAAAGAGAAGAAATGTAGAAAGAAAAGAAAGGTATAGACAAATCTTATGAACATAAAAGCAAAAATTTTCAAATAAAACAAAGTGTAAAACTAGTTTAGCAGTCTGTAAAAAATACATTGGCACTTAATGTGATCCTTTGAAATATTTCATAAATAAATTGATGATAGATTAAAGGGAAAAAGCATGATCATTTCAGTAGATCCAGACAAATCATTAGAAGAAAATAACCACTTTTCCATAATAAAAGCTATGACCATATTAGAAATAAAAAGAAGTTTCTTAAACTGATAAATGTTTTCTACCCAAAACCTGGAACAAACGTTATGCTCAGTCTAAAAGCATTATTTAGCAATATGCATAACACAAGGATACCTACAATCACATTTTTCTTTCAACATTTTTCTAGAAATAAGAAAAATAAAACTTAAGACCTACATAAAAATTATTGTCATTAATTAATATGGTTCAGTAAATTTACTAGACACAATATCAATATATTAATACCAAATACATTTCATATCTCTACATGGGAAATGAGAATTATAAAATGAAATAAAAACATATAATTATTTATTCTTCTTAGCAAAGTATCTCAAGAATGGAATAAAAAGTATCCAACGTACTCAACCCTACTATGAAACCAAGTTATAGCTTTCATATGAAAGCTGTAACCCAATTATAGCCCAAGAATAAGGGGAAAGGGTGGAGGGAGGAGAGGGGAGTGTGAGGATGAGTGGAGGGAGAGTAATTGGTGGGACCACACCTTCGGTGCATCTTAGAAGGGTACCTGTGAAATATACTAAATGTAGAATATAAATGTCTTAACACAATAACTAATAAAATGCTATGAAGGCTATGTTAAACAGTTTGATGAAAATATTTCAAATTGTATATAAAACCAGCACATTATACCCCATGATTGTATGAATGTACTCAGCTATGATTTAATGAAAAAAAAGCAACAAAAACTATAAGAAACCTAGAAATAATTATTTAAATGATGTATGTATGATTTTAATGAATTTGAAAGATAATAAGAAAACCTAAAATAAACTTTGAGATACTCCATATTAATAAATGGGAAGACTCAGTATGATACAGGCATTATCACCAATATAAATGATAATCCAATAAAACTTTATTTACAATCCCAGGAGTTTTTTTTCATAGACCTTAAAAAGCTTGATCCTAAAATTCATATGGAAGACTATAAGGCTAAGAAATTTCAAAATTTCCACAATTTTGAAAAAGAACAGCAACTATTTTGTTTTGCTACAGATGGTTGTACATCTGTGGTAGCTTGGGACAGATACATACCACAAAAATAGATCCATGTGTATATGGGCATATGGAAAAGATGGATTGGTCAGTAAACGATGCTGTGAAAACTGCTTATCCATTTGGAAAACAATTATCTATCTTTACCTCACGTAATGCAAAACAAAAACAAAAATTCAAACTGGTTAGAGACTTCAATGTATGACCTTTTTAGAGGAAAAGAACAATATTAAAAGAATATTATTGTGATTTTAGTATAAAATTATTTCTTAAGCATGATATAAAATGTCTAAATCTTAATGGAAAAATATTGAGGAATGTGGCCCAATTTAAAAAGACAAAAGGCTGTAGTACAAAAGGCCATAACCCAATTCAAAATTCAAGCCACAGATTGGGAGGAAATATTTTCCATGCTATTGACTAAAAATGACTTTGTATCCAAAACATAACAATTACTGCAAAAGAATCACACAAACACCAACACCCCAATGAGAAAAAGACATTTATCTCCTACAAGCACTATTACCACTGCCTAGGTATGTAATTTAGAGAAGTTCACATATTTATGCAAGAAAATATATGAAATTATTTTTTGAAGCATTGTAATAGTGAAAAAAGTAAGAACATTTTCAAATACTTCTAATACATGAAAATGGACACCCAAACGTGGGGGGAGCTGGGCAGGTGTTCAGATGTGTTCTTGGTTTTGTGCAGGAAGTAATTCAAGAGTGATCCGATAGAGTGAAACAAAAGCATATTTATTGTAATCACAAAGAAAACGTAAGGAAAGCCTGCGCCAAGCCCAACAAAGAGTATCCCTTTGTGAGTTTCTGGGTTCTTATTTCATACCTTCTTTTTAATTGTATGTTAAGTTTAGGAAAGAGCATTCGGAAGATTTCAAGAAAAGGGGTAGGGAGTTGCCATAACTGAAGGTCTCCCCCCCTTTTAAAACTTCTAGGGTAACTTCCGGAAGTTGGCATGACATTTGTAACCTGTCATGGCAGTGGTGGGAGTTACTTTTAGCATGCTACTGCATTATAACTAGTGCGTGACGAGCAGTGAGGTTAACCTGAAGTCGTTTTCATCTTGGTTCTCCTTGGTTTGGGCTGGTTTCTCCACTGACTCCTGTTATAGCAGAGACCTTGGTTTGAGTGTTCTGACTCCTTATCCAGCAGGGCCTGCTGGTTCCCTGACTCACTACAACAGGAGAGAGGGTAAAGACAATGCAACATATGTGTTCATTAGAACGCTATATAGCCATTAAAGTGGGTTGATTGTAGTTACAAATACCAACATAAATAAATCTCTAAAATATAGTGTAGCCTGGAGGGTGGGGGGAGTGAGGATAGAGGGCGGGATCACACCTGTGGTACATATTTGAAGGGTTAGGAGAAAACTTCTAAATACGGATCAAAATTGTTCTCACAAAGTAATGAGAAAGTCTCTTGAATGTTATCGCAATCAGGATGATGAAAATATCTCTGATTGTATCTGAAGCCCGTACACTGTACCCCATGACTGAATTATTGTACACAGATATGATTCAATAAAAAAAAAAATATGTCAGCTTCCCAAAGATATAAAGTATTATAATATTTATTCATTTATGCATTATACATGGCACATGGTATCCACTGTAGATGATTAATAAATACTTATTGAATAAATAAATGAGTAATTAGAGAATAAATGACTAATGTTTGGAAGCTGCAAACTCAAGTGGAATAATGGTTGTCAAGTTTGACTATCTGAATTTTCACTTAGAAACTGTTCACAATTTAAACAAAATAAAGACAGAAACAAAAGAAACAAACTATCTGTGCCGGTCTCAACTCAGAATTTATTAATTTCAACCTCATTAATAGCAGTGAGGATAGTGGACAATGGAGGAAACATTAGTTATGCTAATGATCAAAAAATGTATGGTCCATTATAGGTAGATTTCTAATTATTCTGAATCATTGTTTTTAATCCAGAATTGATTAAAAAAAGATTTCCAGAAACACCTAAAAATAAAACTAAACTATTAAACCCATGAGTGAATGAGACAAGAATAATCATGGTCAAGCTGATACTCAAGCCTTGCTTTGTCTTCTTATATTTTTAACTACTAAAAGCTTTTGCTATTTAGTCTATTTATTCTAAGAAATCTTTTAAGATCAGAGCAGAGATTATAATATTCTATGTAGCAACAGTATCTTTTGAAATAATGAAATTTTTTTACATATGAATGAAGATTTGTTAATTGGGAAAAAAGAAAACTTTTTTTGAAAATATTTTGTATCTGTTGAGTATAAAAATCCATATTTATATCTAAAATTATATTTCATGGCCTTTCATTCACAGGCATGGAGTCCTGTTTTAAAATAGAAATAATCTTTGAAACTGCCTTAGTTTAACTGAGAGACTAAAGCCAAATTTGTCATTTACTTTTCTCCCAAACACCCTTTCTATAGCCAATCAGCCAGGGTCTAGAAGATGCCAGCATTGTACACGTGCATGCTTTTCATAGTCTAATCAATATATCCTGTTTCTATATTAATCAATCAAATAGCCAAGTACTTATTGAACGTATTTCAGGAATTGCTGACAGCAGTGGAAAACAATAGTCCTTGCTTTAAAGGAGTTTATAATTAGATTTGGAAACAAGATTAATATGCTAATGAAACAATTAGCAAAAATAACAGAAGACACATAATTAGATGGTACCTCTTGAAGGCATAAACTATAATTACAGAAATGTGGAGAAAGAAGATGATCCTGGAAAGAAGGAAAGGTTAGTGAATACATATTAATCATCACCATTACTACTCTGTGGCAGGTGCTTATATTCAAAGGGTTCCCAAAGTCACCAAACATAGGAAAAATGGGAAAATGTAGCTAAATGTACCTTTATTTACAAAATATTTACTACAAAATTTTACAAAGAGGTGGCCAACACATTGAGAATGTTTTAGAGACATACATATTGCAAGCTCAGTGGAAAGCAAATAGTAAGCATATTATCTTGTTTGTGGGTGCCTTGGTCCTTTCAGGCTGCTCTAACAAAATACTTTAGACTGGATAATTTATAAACAATAGAAGTTTACTGCTCATAGTACTGAAAGCTAGGAAGTCTAGCTGGTGTGTTATGAAGGCCTGTTCCTGATACCATGCAGATGGCACCTTCCATGTGTCCTCATATGGTAGAAGGTGAACAAACTCCCTTGGATCTTTTGTAGAAGGGCACTCATACCTTCATGAGGGTACCTAATTACTTCTCAAAGGCCCCACCCCTTAAAACCATCACATTGGATGTTATGTTTCAACATATAAATTTTGCAGAGACACATACATTCAGATCATAGCAATAAGGGAAAATATTGTCCTAAGAAAACTGCTCTTGAAAAATCTTCATTTCAAAAGTAAGCAATAGCTTTCAGACTAATTTTATTCTATACTTATTTCAAGAATTCTAAAATATTAAGGAGTCATAGAGAAGAACAATTGTTAGGTAGTGTTGGTAAAACTTAAAAAAATAAATAAAAAGACAGAATTGGCCAGTGCAGTGGCTATGGAAGAAAATACAGTGCATGAAGTGAGCATCATTCATTTTTTTTTAATTTCATTTTTTAGTATAGCATAACTGTGTGCACTTATGGGGTACAATGTGATGATTTGATATATAATGTGGAAGAGCATCATAAATTTTAAAGAGATTGGGGTCACAATTTTACTGAATTGATTTCATCTACTTGGTGGATATTGGTGAAGTCTGAGAGAATGCCGCATTTATGCAAATAAATAATTCACCTGTATTTCTCAGCAGACAATTTCTATTTTGAGCAGTAATTGATTTCAGTCCACCGTTGGCAACTGTATCGTGGCTGTATCAATTAAGATTTAAAAAGAATTCAAGCTCTTTATTGGGGAATGGATGACAACCAGGAAATATTTCTCTAGATAAGCCTCAAAATATAAACAGATCTGAAAAAGTTTGAAAGCAAAAGCCTTGATATAAGTGATTAAAGGAAACAGTAAAACTGAGTGCTCTGAAGAATAGTTGAGAAAATAAGGCAAATGCAAAGTGGTAAGGGCCTGAGTCTAAAAGTAGAAGATGAATTCCACGTATAAAGGGAGGATGGAGCGAGGAAAATGTGCAAAGAATGAACACAATGTCCACAGAAAAAAAGAATAACATTTCCACATTGTAGAAACTCCTACACTGTAAGAACCCTACATAATAGACATAAAAAGAAAAGAGATAAAGGCAGCAATTAAAGCAATCACCTCTACACTGTACATCCGAATATATTCTGCTACCAGAGAGAATGAATGATCTTTTTATCAAGGATAAAATATCCGAAAGTGATTTTTAAAGATGGCCTTGGAATATTTTGATTTCTGATATACAAACAGACAGCTAAAAGTGTGACATTTTATGGGGGTGGCATGACAATGAAAAGAATTTGAGTTTTGTTTTCAGACAGACTTGGGAAAATTCCAGGTCCTTTTACATACTATCTGTGATTTGGGGCAAGTTATCTAACTTCTTGTATCAGATTGCTTCGCTTAGGCTGTGAATAATAATACATTGTTTTTTAGGACCATCAAATAAGATGATGCAAGTTTAGTACATGGTACATAGTCATTTAATAAATGTATTTCTTATTTAGTTAGAAATTAAACATTTTCTCTAGGACTTCAATATTTTGTAGAAGTTATATATAAACTGACTTGACACAAAATATGACTTAACTATCATCTTCATGACAGAACATTAGAACCAATTATTTTTTGCAGAAATTATAACTAAGTATAAGCCATTTCCATGTCTTTTGGAAAAATTCCTTTAAAATTCTCTTTTTTATAAATCCTCTAAATTATGCTAATATTTTTAATTATAAAGTAGAATGTTATTTTTTAAATCTGTACTTTTCTTCCAGGGAAGAGTTATACGCCCCAATCCACACTGCAGATTGTGGAATGACCAGGTTTAGGAGGGGAAGGTGTTGAGACCAATAAAATGCCTTTGCCGAAGAGTTTTAAAAATAATTCTCAGGAAATAGGTTTGCTGTTGATTTTGTTTTGTCTTTTTTTGTTTCTCTCCACATCTTTGTGAGCTACAGAAAAAGATTCTCAAGGCAAGTAAATGTTTCAGTAATTATGGAAGTGAAAGGTAATTCTAAAACAATGGGTGAAGAGTGAGGAAATCTTACGGCCACAGGTTAGTTCTAATGTCCAAAGGAATCAATAAAACAGACCTGGTCATGGATGAGAGTGAGTCTGGGTAAGGCTGCCAGACTACAGTTTTCAGTTTCTAAATACCTACAAGGAAGGTGAAGATAAAGGAAGATGAAGGGAATAAGGACCAGGCACTTCTAAATCTGAGGTTGTGCAGTGCCTGAAGATGCAAAGAGCTGACAGGATGACAAGGGACAAAAAATGGACATCACATGCATAGTTCCAGTAGAGTACAGGAAGGCAGGCCCACTGGGAATAGATAAAGGTGGTCAGACAGGGTGAGGGTGGAAGGGGCTTAGACCCTGAACAGTACACTGGGCTAGGGTGCCTGTCACAACAAAGATTTCTCCTTGACTTCAGTCTTTTCCATTATAGGTAGCTTCAAATTTTCCTGGTTGAGCCCACAACTAGTAAGAACTCTCTGGAGTTCAAACTCCACCAGTCCCCTTGTCCTCGTGGGGCAGGTGATTATCTACCTGTAAAATGTGAGATGGTAAACAGAAGTATTTGAGGCTGAATAAGCAGTTACTTGATCTGCAGGAGATTTAAGTTTCACCTGCCCAGCATCTATTCCCCCTTGTTCTGAAATTGCAGTTCCAGGTCACACATTTTCCTGATAACAGTGACTTGTTCAGGGATGTAGGTGAGATCCATGCCAGGCTAACAAGATTAAAGACCAGAATTTTGCTAGGAATTTGGGGAAAGGAAAGTGGTTTCTGTGAGAGTTTGCCAAGGTGGTGGCAATATAAATGCTAAGCTCGTCTACTAATCGTCTTGACCTCTCAGCAAGAGGGTCCTCCCAAGAGAACAGCTAACACTGAGAAAAATGGAAGAGGTGACAAAGACAGATGTCTAGCAGCACCTTTTGAATACCTAGTTCTAGCACACATGAAACCTCTCTCTCAACATATGAGCCAGACGATCATTTCCTTAAGTTAGCTTAACTTATGTTTCAGTCACTTCCAACCAGTAAGGCCTGCCTACTACAGTATCATTTGCCCTGCTGGGATTTTTGCCAAGTAGGGCCTAGGACAAGTTGAGGAAAATCTGTCAAACAATGTTATTTTTGTTTCTGCGCAGTTTTCTGTGCCCTCTCTCATCTGGCATACAAAGCATCCTAAAAATCATGCTTCCCTCTTGAAAACAGCATCCATCTGCTGGCCTTTATCTGTTAATGCCAAAAAGGCTACTTAGACCCTGGATAGAGATAGTTTCTACAGAGAAGGCTTGGTTGTTATGGACAGAAAAAAAATGTTCTATCTGAACTGTGTTATTTGCTAGTTTCCTCATGACCAGCTTGGGCCTTGTCGGAATATTTGGAGCTCCCTTCTGTCGGGGCTCCTTAGCCAAATCTGTATTGCTGAAATTCAATCCTGGCATGCCTAGCCTGGCCATTCCACGTTAGCCAAATACACTCTGGGCTTTGATTTTCACTTTGTTCTCTTGACATGTAGCTCCACCTCCCCTCTTTCCCTGTCTCTGATTTCTTGCCTGTGTACCTCTTCATCATGCCACATGTGGTTTAACTGAGCACCTGGGACTGAGGCCTACTCTATTGTTCAGGAAGTTAAGTCTTGTCTCTGTGTTGCTTCCTAAGTCTTCAGATCTAGTCAGATGGCGTAGGACATGTTAACAAGAAGATCGCTCTTATCCACTTTTGAAATTACAATAAACTTCCTAGTTGCAATGCCATGCAAACTGCATGCTCTGCACACTAACCTATTGCTTACTCCGTGAGTATTGATCCTGCCTTCTTCTCCTACTGCCTGCAAAAGATGTCCATTTAAGCAGTGTGATGAATAACTTAAGGGAGAAAGTGTCTTCATCAAACAACTCATCAAGATTTGGAATCTATCTGTCATGCCCAAATATAGACCATCTTTTTTTGTTTTTGTTTCTGAAGGACCAAAATCCTGCCATCTGAAACAAATCCTTCAACATCACTTCTCTCCAGTTTTTATGGGACTTTATCTCAGCATTGGTGCATGAAAACCGTCTTCAAATATTAGAAAGACTTGTCATAAAATCATCATATTTCGAATGGCCCTAAGGAGCAGAACCAAGTAGAAATTTAAAGAGACAAATTTCAGTTTAGTATATGAAAACATCTTTTAAAATTTTCAGTGCTCACTCAAGATGGACTTCTTTTGGTAGGTACTGATACTTTTGTTTTTTTAGTGTGCTGAGATGAAGTTCTATTGCTTAGTACCCCCAAAATTAGTTTAGCTTAGAAGAAAGAACATTTGATCAGAAGATGTCAGTATCTATTTCTAGTCGCAGACTCCCATGTGAGGGCCCTGGGATGCTTTTCTGTATGTTCACTTTCTGACCCAGAAGTAAAACTTCCATCTGGTCTACCATTTGTTCTACCCTGATAATCTGGAACTCCAAAGTGCAGTAAGCTGAGAAAATTGCTTTGGGTCTCCAGGGGATCTTTTCCTTCCCTATGCCATGGTTAACATCACAAAAATTTATGCTGAACTCTCCATGTTTTCCTGTAGTTAACCATGAAATGTAGAAAAGCTAATTTTTTGATGAATGAGAACACTTTTGATGAACCATCGACATTTCCTGTTGACCTAAACATCTTTGCTTTATTTATTCTTGCTCCCTAACTGGTATGGTACTCTCAAATTGTAAGCTACCAACTTGTAGATTTCGATTTTGCTAATATTTCTCCTTTTTTTTGAAACTTAAATTTTAAGGACTCTAAGTTACACTAACTTTTACAAAAATTGAGAAAACATGTTAAAAAATCTTTAATGGAACTGGAAGAGATGCAATAGGGCTAACTAAAATAACTCAGAAATTTAACAATTTGTTTAAAGAAAAAGAAAGATTTGGCATATTGGACCCAGAGAAAAGATAGGTAAAATGATGCTTGCAAAAATCTGAAATCATGAAGTTTTAGAAAGATGGATGTGACAATTTTCAAAATATTTCAGAATATTAAATTGCATGCATTTCCCTTAAAGCTTGAGAAATTTAAGGTTTTTGATAATACATTTCCTTGGTTCTTTTTTTTTTTTTTTTTGAGGATGCAATGTGCCAGGATATATTTTCATGTGGATCCTTGAATACATTTTAACTCAAGTCACAGAACATGTTTAATGACCATGGAAAAGCATGATCATAACGTACACAAAAGCAACCTTAGAAAAAAAAAGATGTACAAGTCGAGTGAGCCTCATTTCTAAAATAGCCTAGAATAACCCATAACAATGACTCCTATAAACCAAATTTTCTTTTTTCTTTCTTTTTTTTTTTTTTTATTAAATCATAGCTGTGTACATTAGTGCAATCAAGGGGAAGAATGTGCTGGTTTCACATACAATCTGCAATGTTTTCAGCAAACTGTTTAACATACCATTCATGGCATTTTCTTAGTTAATGTACAAAGACATTTGTATTCTGCATTTATAAGTTTCGCCTGTACCCTTCTAAGATGCACCATAGGTGTGGCCCCACCAATTACCCTCCCTCCACCCCAACCACCCACTTCCCCTCCCTTCCCATATTCTTGTGCTATAGTTCGATTATAGCCTTTATATGAAACCTTTAAATTAGCTTCATAATAGGGCTGGGTACATTGGATACTTTTTCTTCCATCTTGAGATACTTTACTAACAAGAATATGTTCCAGCTCCATCCATGTAAACATGAAAGAAGTAAAGTCTCCATCTTTCTTTAAGGCTGCATAATATTCCATGGTATACATGTACCACAATTTATTAATCCATTCGTGGGTCAATGGGCACTTGGGCTTCTTTCATGACTTAGCAATTATGAATTGGGCTGCAATAAACATTCTGGTACAGATGTCTTTGTTATAATGTGGTTTTTGGTCTTCTGGGCATATACCTAGTAAAGGAATTATAGGATCAAATGGAAGGTCTATTTTTAGATCTCTAAGTACTCTCCAAACATCCTTCCAAAAGGAAAGTATTAGTGTGCATTCCCACCAGCAGTGTAGAAGTGTTCCCATTTCTCCACATCCACGCCAACATCTCTGGTTTTGGGATTTTCTCATGTGGGCTAAGCTTACTGGAGTTAGGTGATATCTCAGAGTAGTTTTGATTTGCATTTCTCTGATGATTAAGGATGGTGACCATTTTTTTCATGTGTCTGTAGGCTGTGCGCCTGTCTTCTTTAGAGAAGTTTCTCTTCAAGTCCTTTGCCAATCCTGAGATGGGATCACTTGTTCTTTTCTTGCTAATCCGTTGGAGTTCTCTGTGTATTCTGGTTATTAAACCTTTGTCGGAGGCATAACTTGCAAATATTTTCTCCCATTCTGAGGGCTATCTGCTTGCTATACTTACTATGTCCTTGGCTATACAGAAGCTTTTAAGTTTGATCAGGTCCCAGTAGTATATTTTTGGTACTGCTTCAATTGCCTAGGGAGTCCTCCTCATAAACTATTCACCCAAGCCGATTCCTTCAAGAGTTTCCCCTGCACTTTCTTCTAATATTCTGATAGTTTCATGTCTTAAGTTTAAATCTTTAATCCAGTGAGAGTCTACCTTAGTTAATGGTGAGAGGTGTGGGTCCAGTTTTAGTCTTCCACAGGTTGCCAGCCAGTTCACCCAGCACTGTTTGTTAAATAGCGAGTCTTTTCCCCACTGAATGTTTTTAATTGGCTTGTCAAAGATCAACTAACAGTAAGTAGCTGGATTCATATCTTGGTTCTCTATTCTGTTCCAAACATCTACCTCTCTGTTTTTGTGCCAGTACCATGCTGTTTTGATCACTATCAATTTATAGTACAGTCTCTGGTCTGGTAGCGTGATTCCTCTTGCTTTGTTTTTATTTCTGAATAATGTCTTGGCTATTCAAGGTTTCTTCTGATTCCATATAAAACGAAGTATTATTTTTTTGAAATCTTTAAAATATGACAATGGAGCTTTGATAGG
>CAUYRH010055962.1:0-13237 GCA_963574655.1 Perodicticus potto
TTGTAAAATACTTGAGAAAAGAGAAAAAGAGAAGCCTCTAATAACTGTGATGAAAGCACTCTTAAAAGCTATAAGAAGGGAAGAAGAGGAAGGGGAGAGAGAGCAAAGAACTTAAAACAGGAGAGGAAGAAGAAATGTACAATTGAGAATAGAAGATAATAAAAGTAGCCTGCTGACTGGGGAGTGATGAACTACCGGACTGTCACTGTCGCCATCTTCAGGACTCTTCCCTGTTTAATGTTTTGATGCAGTAATTGTCTGATTTCTTTTCTGAATGTATTTCGTCTTTCATTCTTTTTGAGGTTTTTGTTTCTAGTCCTTATATTAAACACTGTTATTGCTATTAAATTTTTAGCCTTTTTAATTCTGTAAAGGCAAAAAGTAGAAACCTAATAAACACATGTATATGTTTAAAAAAAAAAAAAAAAAGAAAAGAAAGTTCAACCCCAAAGGCATGGAAATTAAACAACCTTATGCTGTATGACAGTTGGGTGCAGGAAGAAATAAAAGAGGAAATCATTAACTTCAGCATAACAACAATGAAGACACAAGCTACCAAAACTTGTGGAATACTGCAAAAACAGTCCTGAAAGGAAAATTTATCACTTTAGATGCCTACATCCAAAAACAAAAAAAGAGCATATCAACAAACTCAACAAGCCATCTTATGGAATTGGAAAACGAAGAACAATCTAAGCCTAAACCCAGGAGAAGAAAAAAAACATCCAAAATTAAATCACAGATTAATGAAATTGAAAACAAAAGAATCATTCAGAAAATTCATGAAACAAGGAGTTGGTTTTTTGAAAAAATAAATAAAATAGATAAACCTTTGTCCAGACTAACTAGAAATAGAAAAGTAAAATCTCTAGTAACCTCAATCAGAAATGATAAAGGGGAAATAACTGATGCCAAAGAGATACAATAGATTATTTATCTCTGAATACTACCAGAAAACTCTGTGCCCAGAAATTTGACAATGTGAAGGAAATGGATCAATATTTGGAATCACACCCTCTCCCTAGACTTAGCCAGGAAGATATAGATCTCCTGAACAGACCAATTTCAAGCACTGAGATCAAAGAACAATAAAAAAATCTCCCCACAAAAATATGCCCTGGTCTGGATGGCTTCACACCAGAATTCTATCAAACCTTCAAAGAAGAGCTTATTCCCATACTGCAGAAATTCCAAAAAATTGAGGAGGAAGGAATCTTCCCCAACAACTTCTACGAAGCAAACATCAACCTGATACCAAAGGAAAAGACTCAACTAAAAAGGAGAATTTCAGACCAATTTCACTAATGAATATAGATGCAAAACTCCTCAACCAAAGAGATGAAAGGCTGGTTTCACATACGCAAGTAAATAAATGTTATTCCCCATATCAACAGAAGGAAAGACAAAGACCATATGATCTTCTCAACAGATGCAGAAAAAGCATTCGATAAAATCCAGCACACTTTTCTAATTAGAACGCTGAAGAGTATAGGCATACGTGGCACATTTCTTAAACTGATCAAAGCTGTCTATGACAAACCCACAGCTAATATTTTACTGACTGGAATAAAACTAAAAGCTTTTTCCATTTAGAACTGGAACCAGTCAAGACTGTCCTCTGTCGTCATTACTATTCAACACAGTGCTAGAAGTTCTAAGCAATACAATTAGGCAAGACAAGGAAATAAAGGGCATCTGAATGGGAGCAGAGGAGGTCAAACTCTCCCTCTTTGCTGATGATATGATTTTATACTTAAGAGAACCCCAAAGACTCAACCACAAGACTCCTGGAAGTCATCAAAAAATATAGTAATGTCTTTTGGAGTATGGTCTAGCTCAAAGAACTCAAGCTAGACCTCCTATTTGATCTTGTAATCCCATTACTGGACATATCCCCAGAAGGAAAAAAATCTTTTTTACCACAAGGACACTTGCACTAGACTGTTCATCGCAGCTCAATTTACAGTTGCCAAAATGTGGAAACAGCCTAAATGCCCAGGAAAGCATTAATAAGCTATACGTATAACTATGTACTCAATTTTTTGACATGAGGACAATTAATGACCTAGTACACAGTGGGGTGTCAGGGGAAGGGCAGAGCAGAGAAAGAAAGGAGGGAGGGGGGAGGGGGAAAGGAAGAGCAGAAAGTGGGAAGGGGGGAGGGGTGGGAAAAGGAAGAGCAGAGTGTTTCTTGTGGGACGTCATCTTGAAAATTCCTGGCTGTGGTTTCTTTAATTTTGCTTCTATGCTCTCCTTGCCTCTTCCAGGTCTCAGTTCTTCTTTGACCCTACCCCATATGCTTTATGTCTTTTATACCTTCTACCCAGATTTTCTTTCTTTCTTTTTTTTTTTATTGTTGGGGATTAATTGAGGGTACAAGAAACCAGGTTACACTGATTGCATTTGTTAGGTAAAGTCCCTCTTATACTTATGTCTCACCCCCAAAAGGTGTGGCGTAGAAGGTATAAAAGGCTTCCCACAAGAAACGAGAGTGGCAGGCTGGGAAGTGTTCCCCAAAGACTGATTCACGTCCTAAGCCTGAGAACCTGTGAGTATTACCTTATATAATAGAAGAGGCAGGGATTAAATTAAAGACCTTAGGGGTATGAGGGTTGTCCTGGATTACCTGGGAGGGCTACAATTCCACGGATCCTTCTAAGAGGCAGAGGGAGTTCTGAGAGAGATGCCTGTGAAGAAAGTGATTATGACAGAGCAAAGGGAGATGTGAAGATGCAGGTGACATGGCCACACACAACGCACTGGCGTGGCCAGCAGGAGCAGGGAGCGGGTTCTGCCCACAACCACTGAAGGAGTGAGGGCCACAGCCTGACTTTGTCTGCCCAGTGCTTCTGAGTGTGGACTCCTGGTCTCCGGAGCTGAGAGGATAAATGTGCATTGCTACAACCACACAGCCAGTGGTGATTTGTTACCATAGCCATAGGAAATCACATGACAACAGCCAGAAACCATAAATGGTGTCCTCAGAGGGCTTAAGTGGAGTACCCACCAGTCTAAAATTCTACATCCAGTGAACAACTCCAGAAACAAACTCAAAACAGACATTTTCAGACAACAGCTAAGAGAACTGTCAATAACAAACCTGCACTGCATGCAATAAACACTGAAGCAAATCATTCAGCAGAAAGAAAACAAAACCAGAAGGAAACAGAACTACAGGAAGTAATACAGAACAATGGAAATGGAAAAGGGAAACTAAATGAATAACTGGTGTCCAGAACAATGAGACTACCTTGGATTTAAAGTTTATGTAAGATGAGAATAATGTCCAAGTCAGCAAAGAAGGAGAAGGAGTCACAGTGGGCTGCTGCTTTAGAATTATCTGGGCAAGTGATCAAAGTAATCCAGAGATGCATGCTTGTGAGGCCTACTGCAACCCCTAAAAGAATAAAAAAAACAGACAACTAAAAACTAATAGCTGAGGGAATGGCAGAATAAGAAAATTACTGGATTATTCAAAACAAAAGCAAGAAAGGACAGGCAAACATAAAACAGGTAGAACAAACAAAAATAACAGGATGGTAAATGTACATCATATTTTTTCTAATGGATTGAATGACAAAGATTGTAACCAGATGTGCTCAGACTGCAGCAACTCTTTATGCTGTTCCCTTTCTTGTTAAAATGTATGCGCACCTTGCTGTGTATGTTATACTTTGATAAAAAAATGTTAAAAGGTTTCCACAGATTTTTTAATAGCCCATATGCCTCTTATAAGAGATAATTAAATATGAAACCACACAAAAGTCTCAAGTAAAAGGGTGGAAACAGGTGAACCAGGCAAACACCAACATCAAACTGGTATGAAAATAAAAATACCACACAAATCAGACCTTCAGGCAAGAAACATTATCAGACCTCAAGGACATTTCATGATGATAAAAGGGTCAATTTACCAGGAAAATATAACAATTCAAAAAGTATATATGTACCTAATAACCATTTCAAGATACAAAACAATCTTAAGTAAAAAAAAAAAAGACAAATTAGAGCTAGTTTTCAAAGACTCATACACATCCATCAGACATATGCCAAACACACAGGAGACAGCTTTGTGTTGGGTATATTTCTTCTATCGAGATAAAAGCAGGGAGATATGAGAGCAGAGACCAAAAGAGTTAAGGGCAGGGGGGGGAGGAACCCAAAAAACAAAATAAGAGTGAAATCTTGCTTTGATTAACAGGGTGGTAAACTTTTGCTACAAAGGGCAAGGCAGTGATAAAAAAGACAAAGTAGAAAAACTATTATCACCAAAAGACTAACAGACTTTTTTACATCTTACATTTTAAAATGTAAAAACCCACACTGAGCTCGTAGGCCATACAAAAACAGGTGACCAACCAGATGTGGCCCACTGGCTGTAGCTTGCCAACCACTATCCCAGCTGACAGCGATAGCAGGCCATGAACTAATGGTGTGATTTACTCAACTCTTTAGGCCTAAAATCATAATTTTAAAAATAAAGAAGAGGGGAGGGAGAAGCAGCCACACCGCTGCCCCCCGCCTCCCGCCCCCCACACACATACATATCACACCTTGCCAGCCCAGGAAGAGCATACTTTCTAGAGCACATACCAGCCATGTTCACCAGGGCCTCCCACTTTACAGGATAAATGTACACCCTCTTTCACAGGGGCCATCTGCCTAGGGATGTCTGATATTCCTCAGTACTCAATTCCCTAGCCCCAGCCCTGGTTCAAGAATCGTTAATGAACACAGAAACACCAAAAATTTGCAGAGACCAGTGGCCCTATGACTCTGTCAAGCCCCCTGTAAAAACCCCAAAATGAACAGAAAGCAATGCATTATGCAGAGACTGCTTTTCACCTACCCTAACACTTGTTCCTGTATTCTTCCTTACTAACAGAGTCTGTGTTATGGGGCCAGCCACACAACCAGGTAAAAAAAACATGCCTTTTCAGCCTCCCTTGCAAATGCAAGTGGCCAACGAGATGTGAGAAGAAGTCACAGTGCAGGGCTTCCAGGTAAGCTGGGTTGTTTTTTTCTTTCTGTTTAGCAGGCCTGGGTTGGGTTCAAACCTGCCACCCCTGGTCCACAGGGCCAGCACTCTAACCATGGAGCTACAGGCGCCCAGCCCAGGTTAGCTGTTTAATGAGGCACACTTTTGCCTTGCCCCTTCCTGAAACATAGACATGATGGCTGGAGTGACATAACCTTGAGGATGGGAGTCACACCCTGTGGATGTGGTTCTGAAGACAGCAGCACTATCCTACCAACCCAGATGCCTGCTTCATGTGAGTCCCTGTTGGGAAGCTTCTAGGATCAACAGCAAACCTCACCTGGAAAGCCTATTGGAAAACACGCTCAGCCACTTGCCTTCAAAGAGTGGAATGGAGTCACTGGAAAAGGTGTCCAAGGCAAGGAGGTCTTTCCCATCTTTGGACCCACTGCGTTTGTGCTTATGTTTCCTTCGAAAAAATGATCGGCGTGCAGCCGCGGACAGCGTCTTTGTGGCACTACTGTCATCTTTGACTTCTGATGTGCTGAGCCTCCTGGAGAATTCTTGGTCCATCCTGTAGTCACAGGGAAGGATGGTGCTGGGGAGGGCCATTAGGACTGACCCCCACTGACCTCCCAGTGACACAGCAATGGCTGGGCCAGAAGCTAGGCACCCCCCTTGCTCCTCTGCAGACCCAGTCTACCTCCCTCCCACACCCCTAAAACTCCCTGGTACCACTGCTGCAGCTGGGGGCAAGCCCTCAGAGCAGGTGGATTTCAGCTCAGGATCAGGAGGAAGTGCTTGGACAGCCTTCTCTTAGTGACAAGTTATGCTTCCTGCCATAGGAAGGAAAGCAGCAGAGACACAGTTTACCTCTAAGACATTATGCTCAGTGAGAGGAGCCAGACATGAAAGGTGTGAATGGCATCATTCACGCCAAGTGCAAATGGGGAAACCTATAGGTACCAAAAGCAGGTTAGTGGTTGATTAGGGCTGGGGGCCAGATGGGAGTGGGGAGGACAGAGGGGAAAGTGGGTGACAGCGAAGTGGTAAGGGGTTTCTGTGTGAAGTGGTGACCATGCTCTAAGAATAACCATGGTGCTGGCTGCGCACACCTGTGAATATGCTGAACACCACAAACCATACACTCTGGGTGGGCTGGATGGCATGTGACTACATCCACAAACCTGTTCTTAAAAGGCAATTCTGCCTCATACTAGGAGCAGCTTTCTGGACGAGTGATTTTGGCAAAGGGTACAGATCAGAGGCTGAGATAAGCAGCAGGATTAGCACCCCTGCGCCCAGGACCTGGCCTCGCTCCGTGCATGGGAAAGCTCCATGGCCAGTGGTATCCCACCGAGATGGAGAACACTCACATGTATTTGCTGGGAATCTGCCCGTGCTGGATCTTCCGGGCGTTCTCGTCCAGCTGCCATGCCATCCAGGACCCAAATGTGCCCTGGGGTAAGGTGTCATCCACATAGAGGATATCATCCTTCTTAAAGCTTAGCTCATGCTCCACCTCTGCCAGCCGGTCATACAAAGCCCTAGGCATGGGACAGAGGGACTACGGTCAGGAGCCCTGCTGCCTGAGGATGCCTCCAGCAGCCAAGCCCCTAAGGCCAATACTCCTCTGTGAGTGATGCCACACTCAATAGAGAAGCACCCCTCTCCATTCTAGTGGTGCTTCCCAAAGGAGGAAGACTTACACAGTAGGGCAAAGATGTTGCCTTTCCCCTAAGACTAAGGGCTTGCCCTCATGGTGGAGGGGATGGGGGGGGAGGGGACTTGCCAAGGACCAAAGCTGGGTCTTTCCCTTCTAAATGGGCCTTCCCTATTTGTACCCCTCAAAGTCAGGGCCCATGATGCCCACAGATTGGAAATTCCCTAAGATAGAAACATGTTGCCTCCAATCCTAGAAATGAGAAGAAGTTGTAGCTCACAAGAATGTTTTTATTCCTTTTGTGGTCTCAGAATTTAACATGAAGAAAGCTCTGAGTCCCTCCTAGAAAATGCCTGATGCTGCCCCCACACAGCATTTGTACAGTACTTAAGGGCATTATAGATACACGCGAGTCCAAAGACTGCAGCGGGATCTGCACATCTGGGTCAGAGAGACTAGAAGGAAAAGAGTGCAAGAAATAAAAGGGGAATCATCTGGGCTTTTAAGTCCTCAAAAGTTGCTCTATGTCACAAGCACCTCACCACGAGCATGCAGACTTGGGGAAGCAGAAACAGCCAGCTGTTCACGAAGAAGAGTCTCCCTGAAAGCTCCACCCCCTCCCCACAAATCCCCAGCTATTGTACCTAATGTAGAAGCTGTCCCCAGGCAGGCCCTTGACCTTGGTGAACTCCTCGGGGCGGTATTGCACCTTCAGGCGGATGCTGTCCTTGGGCTTTAGCATCTCCACATAGACCTCCTCCGCTGTCTTGTTCCGCACATCCAGACTGCCATACTGCAGGTGGAGGCACCAGGGTCAGAAAGCAGAAGCCAGGCGGTGGCCTGGGCACCCACGAGGGGCCAGTTATGGTGATAAGGCAGAGATTCAATACTTCTCTTCAACTGACCGTCTGCCTGCCTCCCCTATTCAGAAAGGGCTTAGTCCCACACACACTTCCTGGCTACCAGGTCCTCTTGTGGAGAGATTGCTCTGCCCTCAACAGCTCATCCCAGGAAAAGCCTTATTCCGATGCCCAGGAGGGAAGGGACATTCACAATATGGACTTTTCTCTTGCTTATGCTACCTACAGACCATCTCCCCTATGTGGCAGGAGATAATCTCTCTCGTCACCAGAGCCCCATTGGTAAAGAGAGTGCATCTCCTTCTGCCTAAGGCCCCCACCCAAGTGTTCTCGGGTTCCCTCCATGGCCTGCCTAGGTTCCCAGGGAGCCCCAGAGGGACTCTGGCAGCATTCTGGGTGTACAAGGACTAAAAACCAACCCCAACGGGATCACCAAGTGAGCTGCTGTGCTCTTATTTCCTGTGCCACCTAGGAAGGTAGCAAGCCCGAAGGACAGGGGCCTGGCCTGCTCAGCAGCCCTGGACTTACCTCAAGGATAAGGTCCCCTGGCAAGAGGCCATCAGGACCCTTGGCAGGACTGTCATCCTCCACTTCGGCCACAAACACCCCGTGCAGGTTCCCACCACACAAGTGCACCCCAAGCTCCAGCTGAGACTTCTTGATGAAGACAACGCGGGGCTCCAGGGCCTTCTTGTTGGTGTCTCCCACGGTCCTATCAGGATGAACATGAAGTTCCTCACTTGTGCACAAGGAGGGAAGAGGCGCGAAAAGACAACAGTGGCTATGCCTAACTGCATCCTGCTTGCTGCCTGAGGTCTTAGGACCCTAAGGCACTGAGAGGTAGCCTCATGAAGGGCTCTACATCTATTGGCTTGGCATACAGGATAGAGTGCTGAGGCACAGAAGGGCATGAAATTGCAGCAGGGTGTTAAGGTGCAGTGGGGATGAAGTCATGGCCCCAGGTCCAGAGGCAGCTAGAGAAGGACTTGAAACCAACACCCCAACTCCTGGGCTCAGCCATCAACCTCACACCTTACGGGACATCTCCCTGACGTGGGCAACTAACTCCTCAAGAGGTTGCCCCTGGCCACGAAAGAACTGACCAGCAAGTGAGGGGAGCTGAACAAAAGCTGGTGAGCATGCTGAGGGAAGGAAATGGGACGGCCATGGAGACTGACAAAGGGAAAGTCAGGGAGAAGCTGGCCATGATTAAAACTCTCCTGCAAGTAAGTTCCGTGGCTAATCCTCACACACAGAATGCAGAGCTGGCCTTGCTGAGCATGGTACCACCTGGGGCTTGGTCATGGCCCCACAGAGCTAGAGACAAGGCTCCTCCAGGACCCCAGAGGGATGGCATCACCCCAGGGCCCAGGCTGCACAAGCCAGGTAGATGCTGTTTAGCTCCCACCCCATCCACACAAATGCTGCTTCCTTGTCCTGGACTTTCCTTCTTGCCCACCCAGCTACTGCTCATCCTGAACTAAGTTTAGACTCAGCTGTGGCTCCCTGCTGCTCCCGCTGGCACCGCCCCCACGGCGTCTTGACGGTGCTGCACACACCCAGCACTGGTCTGCCACCTTGGGGCAGCACCATTGCAGACAGCCAGGGGCTAGGGCCTAGGGCCTGGCTGGGAGCCGACTGTGGATCTGTGTCTGAAGACAGAATCAGAAAGCCAATGAAGAAAGGAGAAAAGGAGAAGAGATAAGAACAAGTCAATGAGAGAACAGAAGAAAAACAGAAAGGGGGCGGGAAGGAATGGTGTGTGATCTACAGCACAGGGTGATACTAGAACCCATACCCCCTTGGAGGACGTGCTCAGCCTAACTGGCTGAGATGGACACAGGGAAGGCATTTGCTGACCTGGAGCTGGGGGTGCTCTGCTTGGCTGGGGGGGTGCCAGGGCACTCATCCTGCTTCGTCAGCGGGTCGATGACAGATGGTTGCTCTGGGGTGGTGGCCCCACTGCCCTGGAAAGTGGAGTGGGTGCCAGCAGGGTCCAGGTGGGAACTGGGGACAGAGAACAGGAGGAATGAGTAGCAGCATAAAGCCACCCAGAGCCACCCTCTCTCCTGTGGCAACTGGGTCTAGGCTGCAAACAGGGATAGGATCACATAGTTCTGAGCCCTGAGAAGAACAGACACATTGGGAGTGACCCTTGTTATCCATCCCACAGGATCTGCCTGTCCTCTTCTCCCAACCAGGGATCTCCAAAGGAGTATGGTCTGGGGGACACATGAATTCACTGTCCCTTCTCTTGCCTGTGGACCATCTCCCCCGCTGAGCCATGTGATACGGCACTGTCGGGCAAGTCTCCATCTTCTCTTGTCTGGCCTGTGACCCACGGCACAGGGACAGATATGGGCAAGTGTCCAGCATCCGCTCATGGATGGACAGCCAACTGTTCTGAGTGAGAATCCACCCCTGGCTCCTGGCTACTACAGGAGCCCTTGCTGGGCAGGGGAACCCCACCCATGTTTCCACACCCCATTTCAAGAGGAAAACCCAGGGCTGGCCAACTCTCCCTTCACCAACAGCGGAACTCTCAAGATTTACAGCTGGCAACCCAAGTCTCCCTGCATGACGAGTGCACCTGATCCTCCCCCAGCCCACTGGCAGGGCCCTAGGAGATGCGGGGCTCACCTGGAGCGAGAATGGCTGCTGAGCTGGTGCATATGGGGGTTGTACTGGGCCAGGATGGTGATGGTGTCACACTGCTGCCCAATGATGAGCCGGGCCTGCTGCTCTGTGGCACTCCGCAGGTTTATGCCATTGAACTAGGGGAACACCCAGGGCAGGGTGGGCTCAGTGGCCAATTCTAGGGCTGTGGGCATGGAGGTGGTCCGGGGAACCTAGGAGCACTGCATTTCCTCCGGGGGAGGTGGGGCAGAAGGAAGAAGGTGGGTTCTCCATGGACAACATATGAAAGGGCAGCTCCCTCACCTCCAGCAACTGATCCCCGTACTCAAGGCCGGCTTGGTGCGCAATGCTCCCCGCGGTCACCTTGGAGACGTAGATACCACCCCTCTCTCCACTCACGATGGAGATACCCAGAGGCTCCGAGCCTTTCTGCACCTTCACATGCCGCGGCTCCTCCAAATAAGGCCTTGGAAAGGGGCAGAGGTTTCAGAGACTCAGACCCAAAGGACAGACATGGGGAGTCTGAGTGAGGCATGCAGTCAGGCTGTGCGCACAGGCCCCCCAAGCCTGGAGGCTGCTATCGTTTCACAGCTAAATGGAGACATGATGAGCCCCGCTCTGTAGGACAAAGGACCCACATTCCTACCACCTCATGCAACACAAGCACAGCATACCCAGATAGGCATGGAAGCATCCAGTCCCAAGGACACAGAGAATGGCCCGGGTGAACTATAAACACTGATACATACGGGGGAGGGAGGGGGGGAAATAGGCAGGTCCTCATAAGAGAAGCTGCCTCACAATACATAATTTAAAACGCCAGGGTAGGCGAATGCAGTGGCTCAAGACAACCACTGAGAAAAGAGATGGGTTCTGGGATGACATTTGCTCCAGAAGAATCAATAAAATACCAGTTGTTACATTTATGGCTCCAGAAGGTAACACAAACTGATCATGGATATTAAGCTGTTGCAAACCCAAGCCATCAAAAAAGGAGCAGGAGGCAGGGAACAAGCCTGCGGCCATGTACTCGCTGCCCCCAGAGCCGTTCGCTGCACCCGAGGGCACCAGGTGGCAGGAGCTGGGCGCGGAGCCTCTTGGCAGGCCAACCTCAGACTCCTCAGGGAGGAGGACCTGTGCCTGGTGGCCACGGGCAACCTCAGAAGAGATCTGTGGTGGCAGAGACATCTGGAAGGTGTGAAAGGTTAGAGAGAAGAGAAGGGACACTCAGAGAAGTTAAGACAGCCAGAGACACCTGGAACATAAGAGAAAAGACAACTGGGCCTTGTTCCTTCCAGAGCATGAACACCCTCACAGAAATAAAACACAGTCAAGGGCAAAAACAGGGAGCCAGCCTGGCCTCATTCTCTTCGTGTCCCCTCTAGAGCACATGGCTGGGGATGGATTCTCAGGATGAGTGGTGGACAGGGTGGTGAGCGGGACCCAACCCCTGCCACCTGGAGGCAGGGCAATCCCCTACTTAGCAGGCCTCAGCCTATACCCTGGCTCTCAGGTGCAGCAGAGATTAGAATTATTGACTTGTTCTCTCCCACTCTCTAACACAGTGGCTCTCAACCTTCATAATGCCGCAATGTATTTTTATTGTTACAAAGGGATTGCGACCCACAGGTTGAAAACCAGTGCTCTAACACATTCTCACTTCCTAAACTCATCCGGTCTTCCCTTGACCCTCCAGCTCAGATAGACCGACGCTGCACTCATAATCCCTTCTGAGACTATATATGGATTAGAGTCCAAGGCTGCTTGAAACTGTTAGGACCCTTAGCAAGCAGCCACCCCAACACTGCCCTCCCACCCCCAGACTATGATGATGGAACAGAGGCCCAGAGTAGCAGGCGGCTTTCCCACAGGCCAGGGCAGAGCTAGTTTCTGGTCTGGTCTACTTTCTCACTGAGCCCTCTTTCCCCTGCTCTACCCCCATACAATACATTTATCTCAATAAAGGAGCAGGGAACTGTCACAACAGTAACCATTAGGAATGACAATATAAATCAGGACCTATGGACATGCAAAGATGTAGGGGACACTCCACGAAGTATGAGGGCAGATCAGTGCCATTCCATTTATGTTTACCTGCGCAGGACCTCAACAAAATATAAACAAAGATCTCTAGGTGAAGGGATTTTATTTACTTTTTAATTTTCTAAATAATTTAAATTTTTTATAATATGTGAAAGCTTTCTCAGAACAGCATGACTATTTTTGAAGACATTTATAAATGTAATACAAGTAGCTAAAAACATGTTAAGGAAGATGTGATTACACACATAATAAAGAAATAATAAGAAATAAGAAAACATGCATTAAAACATAATAAGAAAACATGCATTAAACACTCATCTATATTAAAAGGTTAACGGCAACTGATTCCTTGGCTAAGATTATATGTGACTTGTTTGTCCTTTCTATTGTTGCAATTTTCCCTATTTTCTATAATAAGCATATAATACTATACTTTGGAATCAGGAAAAAATGACCTTATTTTTATTTCTTGAAGAGATGGGATCTCACTATATTGCCCAAGCTAGTCTCGAAAGACTAGCCTAAAGCAATCTTCCTTTCTCCGCCTCCCAAGATGCTGGGAGCCACTGTGCCTGGCAAATTTTGCCTCTAATTGGATCATAGGCATCATGAGGACAGAAATCACTCTCTGTGGGCCCTAGGCAACTAAGGGAATGTCTGACCACGCAACAAGGCCCGTTTCCCAATAGTTGGGAGATGGTCTTGCTCTCCTAATGCACAGAGTTGGGGCTGAGTAAACGGTGCGGCTGTGTTGCTGTGGATAGCACAAGGGCCCCGTCAACATTTCACTGTGAAATTGCACCTGATTCCTCAACTAGGGCCAGGTCCTAGCGTTAGGTGTTCTCCTGCTCCCTGCCAGGTTCCCTCAGGGTAACACCTGCCAGGTTTATGATCTTCTACTTGTGATCTTCAAGTCCCATGAGATTTTCTCAATGGAAGGTCTGCCCCACAGGGCTCCCATCTTAGACTCACAGCTCCAGGGCCCTTGGCTTTGGTTTTTTTGGACTTAGATGAGTGTGATTGTGTTTCCTTCAGGTGATTAAATAAAAAGGCAGC
>CAUYRH010055967.1:0-19334 GCA_963574655.1 Perodicticus potto
GGGTTGTAGCCTACACTTGAAAGATATAAATTTGCCTCATAATAGGGATGTATACATTGGATACTTTTTCTTCCATTCTAGAGACACTTTGCTAAGGAGAACCTGATCCAGCTCCATCCATGTAAATATGAAAGAGGAAAAATCACCATCTTTCTTTACGGCTGCGTAATATTCCATGGTATACATGTACCACTGTTTATTAAGCCATTCGTGTGTTGATGGGCTCTTGGGTTTCTTCCACGACCTAGCGATTACGAATTGGGCTGCAATAAACACTCTGGTACAGATATCTTTGTTGTAATGTGTTTTTTGGTCTTCTGGGTATATACGAAGCAGAGGAATTATAGGGTCAAATGGCAAGTCTATTTTTAGATCTCTGAGTATTTTCCAAACATCTTTCCAAAACGGATGAACTAGTTTGCATTCCCACCAGCAATGTAGAAGTCTGAACAGGTTTTTAATGTAGATGAAGGCTTAGTCTGGAAAAGAAATGCCAAAGAGGATATTTATTAGTCAGGAAGAGAGGGGAGCACCAGGATTTAAGGCAGCTAATTCTACTGTTTTGTTCCTATGCAGTTGGATAGGAACTTGAGCCCAGGAGTTTGAGGCTACAGTAATCTGATTGGGCAACAGAGTGAGACCCAAGCTCTGTAAAAACATAGACATAGACACAGACACACACACACACACACACACACACACAGGATCAGGATTGCTAACCCCCAGGCCTTGAAGGGCAAAAACCCACTGCTAATCTTTTGGTTGTACAACAAGAAGGTCTGGACAAGAACCCTTTTTCAGGATTGGTTTCCACAATGTCCCTGAGGTCAGGAAGTACCTTGCCAATAAGGTCTGCCTTGTAAAGTTCTTTGATATCAGACAATACCCCTGGCCACCCAGAACCCTGGGAGTTCAACAGCAAAGGTGTCAACTGGTCTCCTAGGCCCCAAACATAATGTCTCTAATTTAGCCTCTTGATGAGGGGTCTTCAGAACCTTTAAGCCTCATTATCCACAGCACTCTAAGGAAAGGATTGTCAACGCCATGCAAGAGAAACCCCGATAGAGGGAACATTATGAAACACTGGAAGGATTATGCCATTAAAGTTGCCCTTGTTGTTATAGAACAAGCGGTGAAAGTCATCAAGCCCGCAACAATAAATTCCTGCTGGAAAAAACTGTCCAGATGTGGTGTGTGACTTCACAGGATTTATGACAGAGCCAATCAGGATATTCTTAAAGAGACTGTGGATATGACAACAGAGGTGGGGGTAAAGGATTTCAAGATATCCATCTCTGAGAAACTCGAGAGCTAATAGCACAGTGGGGTGGGGGGTGAATGGAAGATGGCCTGATGGAGAGGGAGGCTTCTGCACTAGTGCCAGAGGATGGAGTCGCAGAAGAGGCGGCGCCAGGAAACTAACTGCAGTCTGATGGAGGCTCTGACTACCCATGACTGAGTTGACTTCCTTTACAGCACAGATCCTTCTATCCTATGGGCTGAAACTAAAGCAACTGGAGGAAGAAAGATTAGTTTCTCAGTAGAGAGCCATTTTTTAGAGAACTGGAGGAAAAAAGGCAGGAATCATGCTATATTTTCACAAAGTCACAACCAGTACACCTGCCTGCCACTCCCCACCCCCTCCCCACCTCTCTGCCTCTGCTCCCCCTGAGGCAGCAGGACCAGCCTGTGCCCCTCTCAGGAGGACGAAGACCTCTATGATGACCCATTTTCACCTACTGTGCAACAAATGCATTTTCTCTTCCTTCGTATTTTCTTAACAACATTTTCTTTTCTTTTCTTTCTTTTTTTTTTTTTTTTGCAGTTTTTGGCGGGGGCCAGGTTTGAACCCACCACCTCTGGTATATGGGGCCGGCGCCCTCCCCCTTTGAGCCACAGGTGCTTAACAACATTTCCATTTCTCTCTGTTACTTTCTTGTAAGAATACAGTATGTGCATAATATGTATAACACAAAATATGTGTTACGTGACTGTTACTTGACTGTCATCTATAAGGCTCCTGGTCAACAGTAGACTATTTTTATTTTTTTTTTTGAGACAGAGTCTCACTTTGCCTCTATTGGTAGAGTGCCGTGGTGTCATAGCTCATAGCAACCTCAAACTCTTGGGCTCAAGTGATTCTCTTGCCTCAGCCTCCCAAGTAGCTGGGTCTACAGGTGCCCCCCACAACATCCAGCTGCTTTTAGAGATGAGGTCTCGCTCTGGCTCAGGCTGATCTCAAACCTGTGAGCTCAGGGCAATCCACCCACCTTGGCCTCCCAGAGGGCTAGGATTACAAGAGTCAGCCACTGTGTCCAGCCCCCAACAGTAGACTATTAATAGTTAGGTTTTTGGGTTGTTAAAATTTATTACCAGATTTTTGACTATGCAGGGGGTCAATGCCTCCAACTCTTGTGCTATTGAAAGGTCAGCTGTAAATGTGGCTGTAAGGACAGACTTTTGCTAAAAGGAGATATAAACACATATGAACCAGATGTTAAAACAGGGTCCTATAGTCAAGAATAAAAGGAAATAAATATTACAGATCTGTAAAAATAGAGTCAGGAAGACTAAAGTTCAGAGGAACCAAAGTTCATGAAAATTTTTAAAAGGAAAAAAATACATGTGATTATAAGCATGTGTGTTTGTGTTATATGAGACAAAGAAATAAAAACGAAGAATTAGGATTGCCTGATCCTTAGGAAAGGTAATCCAATGTTTAACTCTTACATTGCTTCACCCTTTCCACTGAAAGAATGTGGTCTTCCAAGTGGAAGAAGTTCATCAGATATGGTTAATAAGAAATGGAAATTAAGGTAATAAGAGAACACTTAAACTCTTTACCCAAGTCATTCATTCTTCGAAGAATTTATTTAATTTTCACCCATTGCCTATCCTTATTTTATCACGCCTCAGGCATTGCACCAGGTAGGAAATGGAGATTTAATTGACTTTAGACAAGTTAAAAATATCTAAACCTTTAAGGAAAAAAGTATAAGTTAGACATGGTGGTACACACCTATAGTCCCATCTACTCAAGAGGTATGAGGATTGCTTGAGCCCAGGAGTTTGAGGCTACAATAATCTGATTGGGCAACAGAGTGAGACCCAGGCTCTGTAAAAAAAAAAAATAACACACACACAACCCTGAGTATTGGAGTAAGATCACAAATGTTACCAAAGGGATACCAGCTGTATCCCTCCTAATCTAGAGCCGTTACCAGCATAATAAGTAACCTGGTTCCCCTTAGTCCTGAACACGTGAATTCTATTCTTATTAGTGGGGACTCTGGCTATTTATAATCTTTCTCATTTCATGAGCCATCTCCACTCCTAGACTCAGGCAGCCGGCCCACCTCGTGCATCTTTTTGCCTGCTATTTTCATCTCTCAGCCATCAGTGTCTGGGTGGCGCTGCTGAACTTCTCTCTTAAGCACTTCTTCCAGCTGCTTTTCAGCAGTCACCCTACTTTATCTTTCCATTCAGAAAATTAGTTCAATTTTCTGCTGTCATTTGTTCTCTACAGAAAATGTAGCACAGGAGACCTATTTTTATGTGAGGCAGTTTCAGTAGGTTTGACACATTTGACCTAATCACATCCTGCTTTACACTTCGTCTCCACTAAACTAACGTTTATTGAATTATCTGGGCTGAGTGCTCTGAGTATTGGTGCTGGGGTAGGAATGTCGAGAGCTCGCCGTCCTGTGCAGGAAGGAATATACTTTACGGTACTTTTGTTGATCTTAATTTGATAGTTATCATTAAGGCTGGTATGGGAAATGGTGCTAAGAAAACTGCTTAGAATATGAAACTAAATTCTAAGTATTATACAATTCAAAATTTTATTTTTTTTTGTCAAGATGAGTTGTTATCTAACAGTATTCTCTCTTTTATTTATTTATTTATATTATCTTTACATATACATGTGTTTATTTGGTTTCCACTTTTTGCCTTCACAGAATTAAAGAGGCTTAAAATTTAATAATAATAGCAATGTTTAAGATAAGGACTAGAAACAAAAACCTCATAAAGAATGGAGGAAGATAAATACATTCGGAAAAGAAATCAGACGATTCCTGCAATGAAATATTGAGCAATAATAATAATAATGCCAAAAAAAGGTGATGCCTGATGACTTCATACTGAACCTCAGAGTCAAAGCATTCTAGGATAGACATACTTTTATCTGACAATGTGAATGTTACTTTTTTTTTGGTTACTTTTTTTTTTTTGTAGTATTTTTTCTTTTAAAAATGAAACAGCAGAAGTTTGAAAGGTAAAGTTTCTCATGGAACTGAAAGTATTAATTCATCAAGTTCTAAAGGTTCTATCTCTTAACTATGCTCTATCTTCACAGTCACAGCTCTTGCCTCTCCTGCTCCTCCCTGGGCTCTTGCCTCTGCTGGGGTCCCCTCCAATCCATTCGCCACACAACAGCCAGAGTGAATTTTCTTGAATACAAGTCTGATTAAGCTACTTGCCTGCTTACATCAGTTCAAAGTCCCATTGGCCTTTGAAAAAACCTTATAGTTTAAAACACAACTTACAAGGCCCATGTGATGTGACTTTGCCCCTCTTATTGGGTTGTCTCTGTGCTCCATGGCCAGAATGAAGACTGGACCACACCTTCATCTCCTTATTAGACCATGTTATGCTCAGGTCTTTTGCAAGTCTTTGATTTTCTTTACTTCAAAATAGTAAGTGGGTACAAATGTTTTTGTTACATGGATATCTTTTACAGCACTTAAGGTGGGGATTTTAGTGTGCTCATCATCCAAATAGTGTTCATTGTGCCTGGTAGGTAGGTTTTTACCCCTCTTCTTTTCCCCCTTTCTTGATTTCCATTAACTCTTGGGTGTGCCTATTGGTTAGCACAGCAGAACAATTTTCTATTTTGTTTATCTTTTCAAAGAACCAAATTTAGCTTCATTAATCTTCTGGATAGGTATTTTCTTGTCAATTTTGTTTCATTCTGCTCTGATCTTGGTTATTTCTTTCCTTCTGCTGAATGTGGAATTGGTTTGATCTTCCTTTTCCAATTCCTTGAGATGATTCATTAGACAGTTGATTTGTGATCTTTCTATCTTTCGATGCAGGCATTTAAGATTATGAGTTTTCCTCTTAGGGAAGCTTTTGCTGTATCCTACTGATATTGATAACTTGTGTCCCTCCCCTTGTCATTTTGTTTGAAGAATCTTTTGCTTTCCATTTTTATCTCTTCAATGACCAACTATCATTCAGCATTAGGTTGTTTAGTTTCCGTGACTTTGTGAGGGTTGAGCGTTTCTGCTGTTCTGTTGGAATTGATTTCTTGTTTTGTTCTACTGTGATCCGAGAGGGTACGTGGTATAATTTCTATTGTTTTACATTTGTTGATACACGTTTTGTGGCCTAGGATGTGACCAATCTTAGAGAATGTTCCATATGCTGAAGAGAAAAAACATATATCCAGTCATTTGGGGATAGAATATTCTGTAAATGTCTGTTAAGTCTATTTGTTCTAGAGCAGGGGTGTCCAACCTGTGGCCTGTAGGCCACATCCTGATTTTGTGAGAGTTTTTTTTGTTTGTTTGTTTATCTGTGGTGTCATATATCACAAAACATATGTGTGGACTATTTTTGTTTGTTTGTTTGTTTTATTTGTTTTATTTTTCTAATCAGCTTTGGTTAGTGTTTGTGCATTTATTATATGGTCCAAGGCAACTCTTATTTTTCCAATATGTAGCAGAGGGAAAAAAAGAGGGTTAGACAACCCAGTTCTAGAGTTGTTTTAGGTCTATTGTTTCTTAGTTTAGGTTCTGTTTGGAGGATCTGTCCATTTCTGTCAATGGGGTGTTGAAGTCCCCGGTGATTATGGTGCTGCTATTTATCATTTGTTCAGTTTGAGTAAAGTTTGATTTAAGAATCTGGGTACTTCTGTGTTGAGTGCATAAATAGTTATGATTGTTAAGTATCCTTGTTGAATTGTTCCCTTGACCATTACATAGTTATCATCTTCATCTTTCTTTACTTTTGTTGATTTAAAGTCTATATTGTCTGATACGAGAATGACTACATCAGCTTTCTGTTGGTTTCCAATTGCATGGAATATTGTTTTCCAGCTTTTCACCATGAGTCTAAATGAATCTTTGTGGGTTAGATGTGTTTCCTGAAGACAGCAGCTACTTGGCTTATATTTTCTTATCCATTCAGCCAGCCTATGTCCCTCCAGTGGGAAATTCAATCTGTTTATACTTATTAAAAGTATTGATACACATGATGGATTTTTGTTCATTTTGTTGGGTAGACCCTTATTGGTTTGTTTTTTACTTCTAGAGCCACTATGGTATCTGGGCTTTGAACTTTAGCTTTCAGGAAATTTTACATTGTGGGTGTCTATTGTGTATAGTCAAGGATATGATCAATAGAATAAATAGATAATCTACAGAATGAGAAAAAATATTTTCATGCTATACATCCAATAAAGGACTGATAATCAGAATCTACAAAGAACTCAAGCATATCAGCAAGAAAAAGATCAAATAATCCCATTAAAAAATGAACAAATGACGTGAACAGAAATTTGTCAAAGGAAGATAGTCTAATGGCCAAAAAACACATGAAAAAATGCTCAACATCTCTAATCATCAGGGAAATGTAATTCAAACCCACAGTGAGATATCAACTAATGGATAATATCAAAAATTCCGAAAGCAATAGATGCTGCACGGGTACAGGGAGCAAAGAACACTCAGTCACTGTTGGTGGATCTGCAAACCTCTGTGGAAAGTGGTATGAAGGTATCTCAAAGAACTAAAAGTAGGCCTACTTTTGATACAGCAATCCCACTACTAAGCATTCACCCAAAGGAAACAAGACATTTTATAAAAAAGACACTTGTACTAGAATGTTCATAGCAGCACAATTCACAATTTCAAAGATGTGGGAATAACCTAAGTGCCCATCAATATATGAAAGGAATAACAAAATATGGCATATGTATACCATGGAGTACTACTCAGCCAGAAAAAGTGGTGACCTAGTATCTTTTCATAACAACCCTGATAGAACTGGAGACCATTCTGCTAAGTGAGTTATTATAAGAATGGAAAGACAACGACCACATGTACACAATATTAAATTGGGATTAGTCAATTAATGCTTATGTGCACATACGGAAGTAAAACTCAATGGGAAAATAGTGGGGGGAAGGGGGAGGAGGATACAGAAAGCACACATCTTAATGGGTATAAAGCACATAATCTAGGTGAAGGGCACACTTATAATATCAACTTCAAATGTAAAAATAAAAATAATGTAACCAAAATGTGTGTACCCCTGTAATGCTCTGAAATAAAAAATAATTTAAAAAAAAAAGGCATCACAAAAAAGTGGGCAAAAGACATGTACAGAAGTTTTTCAAAAGAAGATGGATAAATGGCTAACAAACATATGAAGAAATGCTCAACATCACTAATAATCAGGGAAATGCAAATTAAAACCACAATGAGAAACCACCTTACCCTGTCAGAATGGTCATCATTAAGAAGTCAAAAACCAACAGATGCTGAGAGGGTTTCAGAGAGAAAGGAATGCTCATTCAAGTCTTTGATTTTATCTGCTCATGGATTGTCCCCCCCCCCCCCGATTCCCCAGTTCTGGGTGACTTGCCTCACCCCATGCCTCCACTGTGCCCCATTTCAACACTCTTATGCAGACCTCATGATCCAAAGATCATGATCCATGAATTGTCTGCTTTCCGTGTTTCAAAACTGCACAGATACTTTCTTGCCATTGAATTCCTCATGTGTGACACCAATGAATTGTGTTACTACTTATTGCTGAATAAACCATAGATTTAATTTATAAATTGTGGCCTGAAAGGAAGAATTACCATAACCACCTTTAGGGTCTGGTTATAGTGTGTTGGGGAATCTATAGAATTATTAGATTTAGTACAATCCTCAAACATGTCTAAGAATCTGTTGATGTAGTCCTTGATATTGATATGGTTTTCCATGCACCACAGTATGTATAACAAAGTATGACGTACCAAATCACTATTGCTTAGCTTTCTTGTAATAAATAATAGCATGTGTGAATCGTCAAGGCTTGATTTAGAAAGTACTTTGGTTTTAGATAGTTCTAGTAACAATGTTTTGGTTAAGAATGGAAAGCAGCTTTGATTTAAGGATGACAATGCCCACAAGGAACGAGACAGATCATCTCTTTCACTCATATACATAGTTCTTTTCCCCAAATCTCTTAAATATTTTCTCCTGAAACAAAGTTTTTGTATATAAATCATGGTTACTTTGCTCCATTTTCATGCTGATGAGGAGAGTGAATAGGAATGAATGGTTATGTCTGGCACTGTGGTTGATTATTTACTATTTGCTGTTGTCTGAGTTCTCACCTGTGAGATGATCTACCTAAGTGCAGGCTGGCACTTGTGTTTACTTTTCTTTTTTTTCTTTTTTTTTTGGTAGAGACAGAGTCTCACTTTGTCACCCTCAGTAGAGTGCCGTGGCGTCACACAGCTCACAGCAACCTCCAACTCCTGGGCTTAGGTGATTCTCTTGTCTCAGCCTCCCGAGTAGCTGGGACTACAGGCACCCACCACAACGCCCAGCTATTTTTCTGTTTTGCATTTCGGCCAAGGCCGGGCTTGAACCTGTCACCTTCAGTATATGGGGCTGGCGCCCTACTCGATGAGCCACAGGCGCCGCCCTGTGTTTGCTTTTCAAGAAAGGTCTGCCTGCATTCATTACTCATGAAACATATATTACCTGATCTACATGTGATGATGTGCAGTGAGCAGCTCATACAAAATTTCCACCTTACCCTTCATGCACTTCATGTCTGTGCTTGTGGCATGAGCCTCAGGGATGTGGTAATATTCAGGGAAGGAGTGAGGGGTAAGATATTTCTGATTACTAAAAGGAGTTAAAACTTTGGCAGTTTGTTTTTGGACTATACCATTAGCCTATGTTGAGATGATGGTACGATAATTGCTCTGTACAGAGGTCAAACTCAGGAGACTGTTGAACATATTTGCTCTCACAGGACCTTCAATGGGAAAGTCACAAAAGCCATCTGGAAAATAGATTACTGGGTAGGATAGGAGTGGCTCATTCACTTCTGTCCCCATTCCCCAGCCCTGTGCATTCTATATTTCCTGGCTTCCAGATTCTCAGTATGTGGAATATCAGTTGAAATAAGATGATTGAGAAAAGTACTGTGCTTGTAAGGAAATAGTATTTTAGATAGAACTAGAGATTTATTCATTAAAAACCCACTTTACCTTCAAGAAAGCACAAAGAATCAACTTCCTGTGTGGGTTCAAATTTAATATAAGTCAATCCTATGGGGTTTTCTATGATGGATGTGCCACTTTGGGGGTGAGAAAAGTATTAGAAAAACTTTTGCATTGCTTAATTTCTCTGATGTTTTTTGCTAGTGAAGGCATTTTGCAGCTCTGGGTAATCAAACTGTAGATGGCTTTCCAGATATTTGTTAAATCTCCACTCTGTTCCAGGCACATAGGAAGGCATCATACTTACTAAGGGCATCAAGGGAAGAAACACTGATAGAAGACTATTAGTTTTTTAGTAAATATTTTTGAGTGCTTACTATGTCATTGGGCTGGCACTAGATGACATGTTCCAGAGCATCAATTCTAACTTGAAGACAATGAAGTATTTCCAACAGTGTTATAGTTGTTCACTAGTGTATTGAATGGGGTTTTGAGAGTCTAGACTGTAGATAGAGAGAGTAGCAATGAGCTGGTTATTGTTTAAGATACAGATCTGACTAAGGCAGGAATATGGAGGGGGAGAGGGAAAGGAGATTGGATGAACATTAGAATTCACCTGGTGTGATGTTTGTGTGAAAGTGTGGGGAGGGGCCAGACTGAGATCACTTACAGTTTCTGGGTTTGATTATAGGGTGGATAGTGTTACTGTAACATATTTACTGCAGTGTACCTACAGATGAACAGATTATAGTATCTATTTCAGAGATACCAGCAAGGCATGGTGGGACTATAGAAGATAGGACATGAGAGGAATTTGCAATTGAGCAATGGGCTTAGAAGGTTGACTGGCCTCAGTCTCATTCTGGCTTTGTTGCTCAGTTATGTATGATCTGTGGAGAAGTTAATTAACCACACCACGCTGAAGTTCCTCATCTCATTCCTCATGTGACAAAGAGGATAAACGTAGTATCTACCATGAAGATCTTTGGAGATAACATTAATCAGTTATTACAGTGACTATACATAGAAATTACTGGGCAAATATGAGATTATTATAAGAACTAATTGCCTTCTAAAGCCAGAAAGGCTTAATGGAGGTGGTGTTTGACCTGGTTCTCAAGATATGAGTAAGTGTTAACCAGGTGAAGAATGGGGGAAGGAAATAAAATATTTAAGGGCATGGAGACATTAAAGAGTCTGATATTTCTGAAGAATAGAGAAAAGTTTAAGGAAATAGGAAATAGATAAATTTTGCTTGTATATCGAGGCCAGTATAGGAAGGGACTAGCTTGTCATTTGGATTGGGATTTTTAGATGGACTCTTATAAATGAAATGACAGTCTTCCATTCAGGCATGGTGCTGGGTATTCATACTTTGACACTCCATTCTTCTTCAAACATACAACAGTGACAGACAAAGAGAAACAGAAAACAAAAAGGCATAGACTCAGAAACATGGTAATCATCTCTGTGGATCAGAAATGAACAGCAGCAGCATGACTGAGTCATGGGCCCAATGGACACCTGATCTGGAAGCCGGGAGAAGGTTGCCTCCTGCCATAGGTTAAGGCAGTGTTTTTCAACCCTTTTTATTGTACAGCACACTTGAATTAATAGTTAAACCTTCCACAGCACACTCAGATTATGTTGATTAAAAAAAGAGTAAAAAAGAATATAATTACTGTGCTTGGAACTTCTTTTGAAAACAATTTAATTAATAATCTTTAAAAATGTTCACAGCGCACCTACCTAAGATTGTCTCCCAGCACACCAGTTGAAAATCACTGGGTTAAAAGGTGTGGGGTAAAAAAAGATAAAAAGAGAATGTAGTTGCCAAACCACTCCCTGAAGTTACACATTTTGCAAGCTGTTGACCTTGGAAAGAAGAAACACAAGCACAAAACCAGTTTCCAAAACTAGTCATCAGCTGCATCAGTGCTTGGATATACAGATGCTCCTCGACTTACTGTGGGGTTATGTCCTGATTAACCTGCCATAAGTTGAAAATGTTGTAAGTCAAAAATGTGTTTAATATATCTGATTTACTGAATATCACAGCTTAGCCTAGACCACTTTAAACACGCTCAGAACACTTACATTGGCCTACAGTTGAACAAAATCATCTAACACAAATCCTATTTTAGTAGGAAGTGTTGAATAGCTCCTATGAGAATATCACACTGTATATTGCTAGCCTAGGAAAAGACCAGAGTTCAAAATTCAAAATATGGTTTCTACTGAATGCATATTTCTTTTGCACTATTGTAAAGTCATTACATGTTGAACCATAATAAGTCTGAGACTGGCTATACAATATTCCCTGTGATTAATAAGAACATGACTAGTTCTGCATTAGGTAGGGGTAACCTCCAAATCATAAAATAGGACACTATAGACATGAAGGTAAAGAGAGAGACAGAGGACAGAGAGGCAGAGAGACAGTGAAACAGACACATCCTCCCACACACAGAAAAAGAGCCAGACAAAGAAAAGATATAAAACCTTTCCATTTGCAATTCTGCAAACTTAAATTCTGTTATGAACTGAATGTTTGTGTACCACCACTCCCCCATACATATGTTGAAGCCTGCATCCCTGAAGTGATGATATTAGAAGGTGGGGCCTTGGGAGGTAATAAAGTGATGAGGCTGAAGCTATCATCATTGGGATTCCTCTACCAGGTGTATATCCAAAAGACCAAAAATCAAAGATATAACAAAGATATTTGCACCAGATAGTTCATTACAGCTAAATTCATAATGGCCAAGTCATGGAAGAAGTCCAAGTGCCCATTGACCCATGAATGGATTAATAAATTGTGGTATATGTATATTACCACATGAAATATTATGCAGTCTTAAAAAAAGATGGAGACTTTACCTCTTTTACATTTACATTGATGGAGCTGGAACATATCCTACTTAGTAAAGTATCTCAAGAATGGGAGAAAAAATATCCCATGTTCTCAGTACTATTATGAAACCAATTTATAATCACTCACAATTTCATATGAAGAATAGATAGATCACTATGGCCCAAGATGAAGGAGGGAAGAGGAGCATATGGGGAGAGGGGGAGGTCATATTGAGGGAGGGTGAATGGAGGGATCACACATATGGTGCATAATGCAAGGGTACATGTCGGATCTATTAGTATAGAGTATAAACATCTTATCACAATAATTAAGTAAATGAGATGAGGTATATATTAACCAGTATGATGTAAGTGTTCCTAATTCTATATGAAATCAACACATTGTATACCATAAATGTATTAATGTATACATGATCTATGTGTTTATGAATTAATAAAACATTAAAAAAAAGAGATCACAGAGATAGATTTTCTTCTCTGTCATCTGAGGATACTCTGAGAAAATGAGCCTTTTACAAACTACGAAGAGAGCTTTCATCAGACACTGGATTTGCCCACATTTTGAGTTTGAACTCCTCATTCTCCAGAACTGTGAGAAATAAATATTTGCTGTTAAAGTCACTCACTCTATAGTACTCTGTTATAGTAGTCCAAAGTGACTAAGACAAATCTTAAAACATTAAAAAATAATAACTAAGAAAATAATAATTAAGAAAGACAGGATATAGAATTAAAAATTATAAGATAACTTCATTTTAAATTCAACAAAATTTTAAAACTCTGAGAATTTAAACATGAGGTTCAAAGAATATTTTAACAATTTTTGGAAGAAAATTAGGAGCAAATAATAAAATATAAGTGAGTTTTGAAAAAAATATAGAAATACTGAAAATGAGAATACATTCCTTGATAAAGGAAGTACAATAGATGACATAAACCTACATTAGGCACTTTCAAAACAGAATATTAGTAACTTGGATATAGATCTTAAGGCATAGAAAGATGCAGAGATTAAAAAGTAGGAAAAAGAAGCTAAGACATGGAAAAAAAATCCCTGAACTCTAATATATGAGGGCTGTACAGAAAGTATCAAACCATTTTTGATATTTTTTATGTTTCATGGCTATACTTTCTGGATAGCCCTCATACATCTACTAATAGTCCCAAAAGAAGAGAATGAGAGAATGGCAGAAAAGCCATTTGGAGATCTCTGTTAATTTTCCATGCTTGAAAAAAGATATAAGTTACAATTTAAAAAATTCACTCTGAGGATTGAGCAATGTAAATAAAAATAAGTTCATAACTAGACACAAGAAAATCAGGGATGATGAGAAAGTCTTAAAAGAGTAAAAAGAAAAAATATATACAATGAATGACAGACTGATAGTAGTAATCTCATCCATACAATAGTTGATAGAAGAGAAATGATCAAAATATACAAAGTGCTAGATGTAGATACTTTTATCCCTCACCTCTGGTATCATCCAATTGTTAGGGCAAAATGAAGCCATTATAATACAAATAGAAACTGAGAATTTACTACCTACAGACCTTCATTAAAAAAATTATTCAGGCTCGGTGCCTGTGGCTCAACAGGCTAAGGTACCAGACACGTACACCTGAGCTGGCGGGTTCGAATCCAGCCCGCCAAACAACAATGACGGCTGCAACCAAAAAATAGCCAAGCGTTGTGGTGGGCACCTGTAGTCTCAGCTACTTGGGAGGCGGAGGCAGGAGACTTGCTTGAGCCCAGGAATTGGAGGTTGCTGTGAGCTGTGATGCTACGGTACTCTATCCAGGGTGACAGCTTGAGGCTCTGTCTCAAAAAAAAAAAAAAATTATTCAAGGAGGTACTCTGCTAAACAGAAATTGATAAATTTATGATTTCTGATTGACAAATAATTTAAGTATAATAAATTTATAATTGATGAATATAATAATCCTAACATTTTTAATGGAAAATAAAAATCTAGATTGCAATAACAAGGGAGTGGACAGTCAAGCAGAAGTTAAAATGTCTTGAGTTATATGTTATATTGATGATGAATTTAGAAATATTAAATTAAATATCAGAGCAATGACATAAAAAAGAGAAGTGAAAAACAAAAGTAACATGAATATACACTGAAACACAAAGTATAATTTATGATAAATGTAAGTAAACTTACCTACAAAAAGACAGATAACATATCAAAAAATCAAAATCCATTTACAAGCTGCTTATAAAAGAAAAAATAAATACGGAAATACTGGCAAAGTTATAACTGTAGCAATAAAAATTCAGGAGCAATATAAAAGATTTGGAAGGAGAGGGGAGGAGGGATGGGTGGAGGGAGGATAATTGGTGGGACCACACCTATGGTGCATCTTACAAGGTACATGTGAAATTTCCTAAATGTAGAATACAATGTCATAACACAATAACTAAGAAAATGCCATGAAGTTATGTTAAACTGTTTGATGAAAATATTCCAAATTTTATATAAAACCAGCACATTGTACCCCACGATTGCATTAATGTACACAGCTATGATTTAATAATAAAAAAAATCAACTTGCCTAAACAGTTCGATAGCAACAGCTTCCTGGTCACAGTACCATATATAGAAACACTGGCCTAAGAACTGGATATTCTACTTATATAAGGACTTTATAGCAAATGGAAACAATTTTATGAAAAAAATAATAAGGTTTCAAATGTATTTTTGAGATAAAAAATAAAAAAAATAAACGATTTGGGAGACAAAATGAGTCATTTTGATTTAATCTTATATGAAATATCTGCAAAATTTGGTTATGTAATACATTATACATGAATGCTAAAAATTTCAAGAAACTGAAAAATTGTGGAATTTTTTTGAAGTTTTTTTGGCTGGGGCTGGGTTTGAACCTGCCATCTCTGGCATATGGGGCCGGCACCCTATTCCTTTGAGCCATAGGCACTGCCCAAGAAATTGATACCTTACTAATCATGTTTTCTAAACACAATGCAATGAATTTCAAAATCAAAAAGAAAAGAATTAATAAAAAGTTCGTTTATGTTAAGAAACCTACAAATACACACTAGAATATCTCATGGTTATAAAGAAATGATGTAGAATGGAAAATCAGGAAGATAGAAGTAAAGTAGAATTCTGAGGTAAATTTATAGCTCTACATGTATTTTTGTTTTATCCTTTATCTTGGATTTACTTATTTGTTTTAATAGATTTAGGGGGTACACTTTTTTTTTTTTTGGTTACGTGGATAAATTACATAGTCAAGAATCCTAGGCTTTTAATATGCCCATCACCTAAATAGTATATGTTGTGCCCAATAGGTAATTTTTCATCCTCTACTCCCACCCATGCTCCCCCTTCTGAGTCCCTGGTGTCTATTATATCACTGAGTATGACCAAGTATACTTGCTGCTTAGCTCCCACTTGCAAGTTGAGAACATGTGGCATTTGGTTTTTTGTTCCTGGCTTACTTTACTTAGGATAACGGCTTCTAGTTCCATCCAAGTTGCTGAAAAAGACATTATTTCGTTCTTTTTAATGACTGAGTAGTATTCCATGGTATGTGTGTATATATATATATACACACACACACACACACACACACACACACACACACACACACCATGTCTTTTTTTTCTACTCATCAGTCGGCAGGTATGTGAATTGGTTCCATATCTTTGCAATTCACAATTGTGAATTGTGCTGCAGTAAAAATTCAGGTCAGATGTCTTTTTTATAAAATGACTTACTTTCCTCTGGGTAGATCCCCAGGAGGGAGATTGTTGGATTAAGTTTTATATCTACTTTTAGTTCTCTGAGAAATCTCCATACAGTTTTCCACAGAGGTTGTTCTAATTTACATTTCCACCAACAGTGTGTAACTGTTCCATTTTCATAGCACCCATGGTGGCATCTATCATTTTCTTTGACTTGTTAGTAATGACCATTCTGACAAGGGTAAGGTGGTATCTCATTGTGGTTTTAGTTTGCATTTCCCTGATGTTGAACATTTTTCCACATGTTTTTTGGCCATTTGTCTATCTTCTTTTGAAAAATTTCTATTCATATCTTTTACCTACTTTTTAAAGGTGAACGAAAACCAATAATATAAATGAATGAGATAAAAACCAGCTCTAGGAATTAGGAAAAGAATAGCAGAGTAAATTTAAAGAAATTTAAAATAATACATGGTAAGGATAATGAGTTAAGAGGAGAAATTCATGAAAGAGAAAAAAATGGAAGAAACAGGTAGAAAAAGAAACAGGGACAATTTTTTTAATTTTTGAAATAGGAAACCAAAGTACGTTCATCGTTGTAGAGGACTAAAAATTTTACCTATTGCAAGAGGGGATGAAGTGTCCTATAAATAAAACTGAGAATATTTAAAAAGTTTAAGGTGCATATATTTTATGATCATGCAATTCTACTCCCAGATAAATGCTTAACCCTGACAAGCACTTGAATATATGCACCATGAAGGTTTACAAAGCCATTAGCTGCAATATTGTTGCAATAATGCAAAATTGTAACAAACCTAAATACAGAGGGTGCAAAAAAGTGCATACACATTTTAAGAAAGGAAAAAAAACTCTTAAAATTGCAATTACATATACTGATAAGAAAAGATGAATACAAGTCACTCTTGTCATTGCAAAAGTCAACCATGACTTGAGTATTACACACATAATGCAGTTTTTTCCTTTCTTCTTCTTCCTTTTTTATTTTTTTTGTTGTTGCAGTTTGGCCAGGGCTGGGTTTGAACTCGCCACCCTGGGTATATGGGGCCAGCACCCTACTCACTGAGCCACAGGCACCACCCTCCTTTCTTAAAATGTGTATACATGTTTTGGCACACTCTGTCTGTATCAGTAAGTGAAGAGAAAAATCCTGGCATTTTTACTCACTGCAATACTATACAGCTCTGAAAATGAACCAAAGCAACATGTGTCACGTGGAAAATACATGGAAGTGGTGAACATCACATCCGGGTTAGTAGAACCTGGGACAATGAGAAGGGATTGGAGAAAGGAAGGGGACACAGACACACAACTGTCGATTATATTCCCTCAAGATAATGTCAAAAAGAAAAGAGGAAGAAAGCAATGTATAATCACCGAGTCAGAATATGAATCCAGGGGAGGGTTTTGATACCGTGTCGCAGACCTGCTTTCTAAGTAAGCGTCTGTACCTTACTGCAACGAAGAGGGTACGTATATGACGCTTGGTTTTGAAGGCGGCAGGTGGCGATCTCTGTCCTTCGGCATATGCCCTCCCGTCACTCTCATGACTTCTATTTTCAGAAAAGATCCTGGAACTCTGCATTCCAGTCTGCAATGCCGTCCTTATTCTTCCTATTCCCGTTCATGCCCCATGCCCTCCCACCCTCCAGTGGTCTTGGAACCCCACAAAACAATGAAACTTGTTTTTGCCAGATCTCTAAGAAGCTTCCCTTTTTCTGCCATACAGTTTGGACCCACCTTTCCCTTGGGTCGCTGGCTCTCCTGCGCTTCTTGATGTTTTCCTTGGCTGTGACAACAGCCTGCTCTCTGGGGTTCTATAGCTTCTCTGGGGTACGCTGTTCTTCCTCCCCACTCTGATATTGAGACTGTCATTCCTTGCATTCTCCAGATTATCTTGTCCAAACTCGGACTTCTACTATTTATATGCTGGTGAGTCCCAATGTTGTATCTTTATTGTAGATTTTTCTCTCAATCCCTCCTGCCTCCTACATAATGACTATTTCCACTTAGATGCTCACGTGTCTATCAATCTAAATATTTCACTACTGTGCCAATGCGCACATTTTTCCAACTGCAATCTCTCTATCACTGTCATTCATTTAGTCCTTTAAGCAAAGAACTCCAGGATTTCCTTGGCATGGGCTCGACTCCTTTTCTACATTCTCTCTTCCTCCTCTTCCCCCTTTCTTGCTCCCTTCCCTCAGCCCCTCTTCTCATCTCTTTTCCTTCCTGCACATCTACCTAGTTCTCCTTCTTTCTTTTCTTCTCCTGTTTCTTTTCTAGTAGAAAATGCTGTGCTCTCCAACTTCCCTTCCAACTCCAGTCCCTGCCCCACCCTACTCTTTTGCAAAACAGCAGCAACAAAAGCAAATACTTTAACAGTCTACTTACTCTGTGGGTTTTATTCTTGAAATACCTATTTGCATTTTGTTTTTGTGACTTTGGGCAAAGCACTGAAGCTCCATTTGCCTTGGTTTCTACTTCTTTAAAATGGGCATAATAATAGCACTTAAGACAGAAGGGTGGTTGTGAGAATGCTGAGGCAGCACCTGGCACGCAGTCAATATGATGTGAGTAGAAGCTTTATACAGATTTTTTAGCTGTCATGGTTTTTATTACTGCTTTATTATCTGTCTCATTATTCACGACTAGAGATTTTCACTTCTTTTTTGAAAAAATTAAGCAAGGTTTTCATATTTTCACAGGTAAAATTTTATCAATTAAAAGCTGAACTTGGTTTTCCAGGAAGGAGAAAAGACATCTGTGGAGATAGTGGGGGTTGGTGGAGAAACAGCCCTAACAGTTCTGTCCGTGCTGTGCTGATGTGTCACGGCTCTGAAATAGTCAAGAATTTTTGTGGCTTGGTCAGTAAAGTATTGGCAGCTTGAAATCATCAGTGATTTGAGGATTCGGTAGCTTGACATTGTCAACTATGTGAAAATTTGCACATTGATAAATACTACAAATCAGGGCTCTCGCAATCAGCATTTTGCTATATAATTTTTGCTTAAGATGAGGATCAATATGAAATTTGAGGTAATGACAAACTGGCATACTGCTGATTTTAATAATCAAGGGAGTAACTTGTGCCTGCAAGGTTTAACTACTATGGATTATAAATCAATATAATAGTTACCTGTAATCTGGGTGTTAGTTCCTATCATTCAACATCAGAGGAGGTTCCTTTACATATTTCTATGTGTTTTTGAGTGATTATTGGCCAAATTGAGTTTTTGACCCATCTTAAAAAAAGTAAAAGAAAAATAGATTTCTTCAACAAAAGGGAAACATATATTTTCAAAGAAAAAACTTTCCCCCAATTTTAATACAAGTTAGAACAAATCCAGATGTTTAGAATCATTCTTCACTTTTGCCTACAACATCCAAACTGAAAAAAATAGCAGGAGAAAATACCTTCTTAGGCTCTAAATATTTCTGATGATAACAAGTTACAATCCCTCTATTGCAAAACTGTCTCATAACATG
>CAUYRH010055969.1:0-78733 GCA_963574655.1 Perodicticus potto
GAGAAAGTCTCTTGAATGCTATCACAATCAGGTTGATGAAAATATCTCTGATTGTATCTGAAGCCCGTACACTGTACCCCATGACTGAATTATTGTACACAGATATGATTTAATAAAAAAGAAAAAAATAAAAAATAAAAATAAAAATAAAAATGGGTATGAGGACATTTTGGAAGTGATAGAGGCAATTTTTAAAAATATATTTGTCACTCCCCTTATGTGTAGTTCAACCTTGCTTCTAACCATTCTGCCTTCATTTGTCAGGAACTTTTTACTTACTAACTGCTATTCAAATAAAAGTACTTAGTTACCTCCTTTGTTCATCACTGTTTCTTGAATCCTTTCTCTTGAGTTCAGTTTCTTTCTTCCTGAAGCACCTTTTTCATAGTTCTTAAAATAAATGTGTGCCACTCTGAAATATTAATTTGCTATGGATATATCTTATTTATATCCTCTGCTTTTATTTTCCTTTTCTTCCCTTCTAAGAAAAGATTTGGTGGATGTGATTGAACTGCTGTGTTTGACCTTCGGATTTTGCAGCCCGCTTTATCTATAAGTTTATTCACAGTTCTCTGCTTATCCAGTTTGAAATTCATCCAAACCTTTAGCTGGAGAGAAGGCAGGAGAATGAGTAACAGTTTGGAGATTCTAAGTGTGTAGTATCAATACATTACACTGAACAGACCAAGTAGAGTTGGTCAGAATATCCATCAGCCATGAACTCTATTGTTCTGGTGTGAATACAGTTCTTTCACTTAAAGTCGATTTCCCCAAACTAACCAGATTATTGTCTTATTCAATACTGCCCAGGTACCCTCAGGATAACCACTGTAACATATGCCAGAATCCAAACTACAAACATACAGGTTTAAAGGCTACAAGAATTTATATGTCATTTGCTCAGAGACTCCTTGCTTTCAAATACTGGCTCTCTTTTATCTTACTGCTTATGGCTTTTGGCAATTGCATGATACATAAATGTTTATTCTCTTAAACTCCCTTCATTGAATTGGCATAAGCTCTAATAAGTCATAATGGAGGCACTCAAATAAACTGACTGACCATTGCAGCAGACACCTCAATTTTCCTACCTACTTCTTATTTCAGTCTCAAATACAGTTATCAATTCTTTGCAAGCTCAAATTCAGCTTGCGTTAGTAGAATTTCAATTTTGGTATATACATTTCCCCCCCCCATATTTTTAATTTAACATTATTTTAGGACAGTTTTAAATTTATCAAAAATTTTTGATGATATCACAGAGTTCTCATATCTCTGCACCCACTTTTCCCAATTACTAACATCTATATAGGAGTATGTACATTAGTTACAATCAATAAAGTTATCAAGACATTATTAACTAAAATCCTTATTTATTCCTTAGTCTGTTTATTTAATTGAAATTCACAGAATCATTCTTCCTTCCCGTTTCTAGTTCTCTTTCTACACTTCCCTTGACCACAGACCTATCAAGTAAACAACAGCAAAATTACAATAATTTTTCAATTATTTCATCCATTCAGCAGTTCATTTTATTTACCTTATTTTATTATGGTATCCCTCAGACAAATTGATTCTTGCTGAGAGGAAGACACAGCCTAAGACATGGCCCTGTGACATTTCAGGGAGGAAGACCCGACAGCAGGCAACTCAAAGCAGGAAGCACAGCCTGGAAACTTACTCATGGTGACTCTATCATTGGTGCTCATCTGGTTCTTCCCAACCTGCTGGACCACAGGAGAGGCAAATACTGGATAGTTCAGAGCCCCTCTTATAGATGGTTCACAAATAAATCCATCCACAGATTCTAAAATTCTTATTTCAAACACAAATTATTTTTCTAAATAAATGGGATGAAATAAGTGTCTAAGAAAAAGAGGTTTCTGCGCATGTTATAGAAAGGAACAGTGCCAAGAAGGCAGAAGAAAAGACATTGAAGGCAATTTGTGCTCTTGATCGTACTCATAATTTGGTCCCAGATCAATCTAGTGTGTTCAACCACTATGGAATGAGCCACCTTGGAAGTTGGTAGGGTGCAGTAGTGCCTTAAAGCTTCATGTGCCAAAGCAGAAGCCAAAAGTTTTAGAATCAGTTATTTATTGTGATGAGAAAAAACTAGAAGGGAATTTTGAAGTCTTTTCTGATATATGAAGGACATTAACTAGTATAAATAATCCGTAAAATTTTATTTCTTCATGATAGGCTTGAGGTGTTTCATTGTCTGTTTTCATAATGAACAAAGCATCAAGGGTGCAATTAAAATGGTTAAGAATCGGAAAGCCAGATAGAAATATCTGTCATTTTGTTGTTGATATTACCTGAAAACTCAAGGGTATCCAAAACCATTAAATGAGATAGGGACTTAGTATTCTGATAAATTGGCTGCAATGCATTGGTGAGTGGAAGAATTTGATCATTTTCCTTCAGTTTTCTCTTATTCTTAGAAGGGGTTTTGATTTATTCTTAAATCTGTATTGCATGACGCAACCTCTGTGAACTTCAAAAACTTCTGAATACAGATTGATAGCTTCTCTAAAATGACCTAATTATTCCCTAGTTGACAATCTAAATTTATGCTATTGCTACATAGATGTTGCTCTATGAGATGAACACACTAAGACTTAAATTATTTTGGATCACTGGTGTGTTTGAACTTGATAGAAATATTGGTAAATGTGAGGTGTTATAGATCATGAAATGTGAAAAGAAGATAGTTTTCAAATGTAAAACACCAAGAGTTTCCCCTAAACCCCTTTTCCCGCAAACACTTTTGCTATGATTATAAAATTGGAAGTAACATAGGGAAAATAGCTATTATCATAATGAGTTCTGTACTTACATTTTGTTAAATTTCCATTTTTTAATTATGCACTAGATACTACATGTAATTGTTCTCATCATGCTCATTGGACTCATAATGAAATATCTCTTAAGATGATAAAGCCAGACAGTTTCAGCCTCTTTTTTCTAATTTAGGAATTCTTCATATTCGTAAACCCAAGTTGAGAAGAAATATAGTATGAGTTTAATGTCACGCCCTTCCAAAAAAGTTCAGCTCTTACTTTTTTCAACATGAGGTAGAATTCTACAGTAAGCCCTATCTCTTCTTTTTCAAACCCTTGTTGGACATTTTCTCTATGTATATATATTCTGAATTACATGAAAACTTATTTTTCCCTTCTGACTTACATCAATTCATCAATCTTGAGGTTCTATTTCCCCCAACACATGTATGAATCATATGTGTATAGTTATTTTTACATGAGTGTTTTTGTAATACCTGAGTTTAAAGACTTAAAACTGCCATTTAAAGAGGTGATATCTACCTCTATGGGTGAGGTTATTTTAGGTGGGTGAGGTCATTTTAGGCCGGTCAGATGGGGGAAAATGTCTGCAAGCTTACCAAATATTAGAACTTAGGATTTAAACAAGGAGACAAGCTAGTACTTCTGAATAGACCAAATATAATATGACATAAATTTTCCTTTATGTTTTACCATAACATGAGATATACTCTTGGGGGCTAGAGGCCTAGAGGAGGAGATGGGGAAAGACCGGGAGGGGAATGGAGAGAGCATCTCTCTCCCCACTTGAAATCTCTCCCTCTACCAGGAGCTTTGGTGTTTTCTGTATTCTTTTCTGTAAATCAATTCTGTCTTACCATGGAGGGGTGGGGTGGGGAAATAATGTAATGAAGAATAATAAAATACATATATTTAAAATGAAAAAAACATATATATAATATATAATATATGTTGGAATATATAAGTTGAAATAATATTTAATATAAGTTGGTAAATGCATTCATATATTATATAAAAATTTACTGTGTCTTCTACTGAAGTAACTCCTACCTACAGATCAACAAAAAATATAAAATTAAGAAGAAGTAGAAAGCAGCATTTTACTACAGAAAGATTAAGTGATAAAAAGACAGATTCTCAACTTCTCTAGTGACAGATAAAAGATAATGAAACAATAGTAAGCTATGTTTTCTGTATATTAAATTAGCAAGAGGTTAAGTTTCAATAATACAGAATGAGATGAAATGGAGGAGGGAAAGAGAGCATGAATTTTGTAATGAATATATACTGATATTCTGATTGAGTGTGTGTGTGTAAAGATATGAAATAATGCTCATCCCATGGTTAATATTAGTTTTGAGTAGTGATACTTAACCATGACTGGATTTGGAAGGTATTTCCACTTTTAACTTTGTATATAATTTTAAATATCTGAAATATTTGTAAGATATTTATATTTGCCTTTATAAAGTAAGAAACCCTTCACCTTAGAAGAAAAAATAGGCCAAACCAAAGAAGATAAAAATCCAATTTATGTTTCTTACCATTATCACTAAGCCAAGGAAATAACTCTCCTTACTAAGATATTGTACCCATTTAGTTGATGGTGATACAGAGGTGAAAACTTGGATGCTTATTTCACACAACACGCAGGTATAAAGCTATTGGAAAATTAAAATTCCAGTATGGAAAAAAATGGGAATATAACACAGATGTTTCCAAAGTACAGTGTATGAACGGGTACGTGTTCTGGAACTTTGGAAGACTTTGCACAGGGGATGAAGCTCAGGCAAAGATCTGCCAGTATTTTCTCAATGTAAAAATACAGTTTATCTAAACTTAGGGATACTGAGGAAGGCATCAAACCAGCCTCATGTTGCTCATTAGTCTAGAAACCATTAGAAGCACAACAAACAAGATTCAGACAAGCCAGATTGACTTTAGAACATTTGCCTGTGAACTCCAGAGCTTTTAATCGGGAAAGGGGACAGGCAAAAAGCCAAGGCAGTGAGACATTTAAAAAAAGTCGTTGCTTCAGTTCCTTAGGGATTAAGTACATGTCCCAAACCAGGGGGTTAGAGGTCTGCATGGCACACAGCAACCGAGTGAATAAAAATTTAGTTCAGCTAAAGCAAGTTCATGCCACCCAGTTGGACTGTAAGAAGATAAAACTAAAAACTACATCATTTTTTAAAGCTCCAACTGTTGTTAATTGAGCACACGAGACACCAGCAACAACAAAGGCAAAAAAAAAAAAGATTTACCATGAATTAACTCAAGTGGCAAATTATTGCATCATCAAAAATAAATCAGAAAATTTAAGTTTCATCATTTCAAACAAGAAAGAATAGTGATATTGTATAGTCGTATTAGTAAACGCTACCAGAGTCATGCTTTCCCAATGACCTGATTTTGTACCTCAATTTGAGAACAAAACAAAATTGTTGGCTGTGGTCTCTGCTCCCCTCTCTCACCACATCTTTTACCATGACCATACTCCTCTTCCTTGTTCTGCTCCAACTACTCTCTCCTCCTTGCTCTGTACTGGACAGTTCTAGAAAATACCCCACATTTAAAACAACTAAATTCAAATGTAGTTTGATTAGGACCAATGACTCAAAGTCAGTGATACAGGAAGTCTTTTCAGAATTATAAGAAGACTTTTTCTTTGTCCTTCTAATTAACCTGAGTGGAGGAACGCAGTAATAGAAAACAAAATACCATATGTTCTTACTCACTTGTAAGTAGGAGCTAAGCTTTGGGGACACATGGTCATACAGAGTAACATAAAGGACTATGGGTATTGAGAAAGGGCAGACTAAGCTGGGGCTCAAGGGTGAAGCATTACCTACTGGGGACAATGTACAGAATTTGAGTGACCAGTACACTAAAAGCTCAGACTTAACCACTATACAATTCAATTCATCAGTGTAATAAAAACATCATTTGTACCCCTCAATCTATTGCAATAAAACTTCCTACAATTGTAGGTGAAAAAAAAAAGAATTAAAAAGACAAATGATCAGATACTCAGTATGAGTTCTAACATTAGTCGAGCACGTCACTGTGATAAGTCCTTTCTTATTCAAGATTTCACATGGAAGGTGTGATTTTTTTATCTCCATAACACAGGTGAGAAAACTGAATAAGCTAGGAAAATGTCAGAGCAGAAACTAAAAATCTCAGCCTTGTCGATCAGTATTTTGATGTATACTGATTTCTCGGCTGTTACGTGTGAATTAGGCTCGTTTCTATCTGTATCTATATTTATATCAGTATCTATCTACAAAGATCTCAGGCAGACCTATAGATTTAAAAGAAAACAAAACCTAGAGTTTTCTTGCAATGGTTAATAAAAGGTTTTGGTAAATATCAGTAGAAAAAGAATTATCAATGCACACAGGCTTATGCATGCACAGACATACCATCCCACACCAATACTAGCCATGGTTTTCCCCAAAGCTATAAAAGATTACCTAATCTAAGAAGATATTCAGCTTCGCATCTTATGAGATGCTATATAGTTTTAATATCTGTTCTGCCCTGCAGCTATCTCCTAACGATAAACTATACATAGGAATCAAAGTGTAAAGGGAAAATAAAGATGTATATTGACACCAATATGTGAAAGCAAAACATCTGGAAATTCGGTTAAAATGTTAATAAGCTAGGTGGAAAAACTGGTCAACTTTTTTTATTATGTAGATAAAATGAATAGTTAGCTGAATTGCATAGATAATGTTGGTACTGCTTGAAAATAAGATGACTTAAAATGGTCTACCTGATATTTGTAAATTATTCTTTTGTGAATCTGGCCATTTGACTTTAGTCATATATTTGTTACAGATAGATGAGGTATAAGTAAATGTTAACACTTTTGCTCAATACATTATATTCTACTCAGAGGAGCAATAAATTAGCAATGCGTTACCGAGGTTTTCATTGCTACACGTGTATTTTAGCACATTCCTCTGGGAATGATGCAATGTTTTTAAGATGTTCCTGTATGGAGATCAATAACTCAAATATTTTGATCAAATTAAACGAGTACATTCTTCTTAAGATACTCTCTTCTACTTCTACAGGTTTAAAAAAATGCCTGTCCAGGGCAATTTTGACATGTGGCCTAGCGGAAAAGAAGATGGTCAGTACTAGGAGGACCATCTAGCACCCTGAGGATGGGGAGTGTGGTCGTCCTGAAAGGAAGCAAGTGGGATGGGGGAGGTATGTGGACAATCGTCTGGAGGATCCTGTCTATAAACCAGGAAGAAAGAGCCCCGAAAAGAAGCATGCTCAGCCTGCGGCCTGACCTTGGACTTCCCATCCTCCTACACTGTGAGCAGTAAATTTCTGCTGTTTACACCACCCAGTCTATAGTATTTTGTTACTGCAGTCCCATCTGGTTAATGTGCATACAATGGGTTTCACAGCTGGAGCTCTATATTCTTGAATAAGTCACTTACATTTTTTTAATCTCAGTTTCCTAACTCGTAAATTGGCAATAATAATCCTTATTCCACACAAGTTTCTGGGAAGATCAATGAAATAACATATCTGGAGTGTGACAGATACTGAGTAAATTTTTTACAAAATGCTACTTCCTATGCCTCCCATCCTTAGCTTTTTGTCACCTGAGCACAATTGTAAAATGTAAAGGGAACAATAATGCCACCATTGCTTTTCAAATAGATTGACAATAATAGTATCTAAAACTACTGTGTATGGGCCAGACATTATACTGAACGTTTTATTTGCATTATCTCACTGAGTCCTTGGAAAATAAATATTGCCATTCATTTTTAACGGTTAAAGAAACTGAGGCTCAGAGAGGATTAGCAACGTGTCAAGGAAAAGCAGTTATTACATGGCAGAGCTTGGATTCATATCTGTAGATGTCTGTCTGATTCCCTGGGCTGGATTCTGACTCATTTTCTAATTCCCAAGCATATGATTATTGTTCATTCAATCATAAGGGCACAGGGGATTCAATCACTTTTCTCACGCATCTCACTATCTGGACGGAAAGACAAAAGTGAAAATCGATAATTAGTAAATAGAGTAATAAACGTTAGATTTGCACAGGATGTGATTGAGCACAGAGGACAGATGTCAACTGTCCAAAGTAGCCAGAAAAGAGTTCCAAAATCAGCTTGCTGAATTGACAAGGTTAAGAAGGACATTTCAGACAGAGGGAATAAAAGCACAGAGGCAAAAGGGCCAGGCTTGTTGGAGATCCATATGCAGTTCTGGGCACCTACAGTGAAGGGCATACGGCAGAGAAATGGAGAAAATGAGGCAGGAGAGGTTGCAGAAGCCAGATTATGAAGAACATTTATATGACGTACAAAGGCATTTGAACTCTCTGCAGCAGAATATAAGTGCTAGAAAGCCATTGTTGTATATCTTCCTCCCTGAGACGATCTTTCTTCAGAGAAAGATCTGTGCCTTGCTTATCTTCAAATATCCCAAACTAACATTGGGAAGTCACTCAATGAATGTTTATTAAATGAAAAAGTAAGTGAATGAATGAACAAGTGAATGGATAAGTGAACAGTCTTAAGCACATCATAATACATACTTTTAGATCACTTTACTGCAGGGGGCAGGCTAACAGGGTTCCAAGAAGGAGGTAAGAGACAACAGTGATGAGGGAATTATACTTATGCAAGAAAGACATAGTGAGGAGGATATTGGGAAGTTATTGGGGAGAGGAACTATTATTAATCAATGCAAGAAAACCCAGGGGGTTGGTTGGGGCAGAGTGAGGTGATGTAGAGATGGGGAGAAACAGCTTTTGGGAGAATCCAGTTGAGTTTTGGGTAGATTGAGTTTGAAGAGGTTAGAACTTATAGGTGGATATCTATGGTTGTTGTGCAGGTTTAGAAGGTGGAATGAAGGGTTGTGGGATTAAACTCAAGGCAATACGTATTTACATTGAAAGAGAAAATGTGTAGAGGCGATTGACAAAGAGTTCTAGTGATGAATCGTGGGGAAAAAAACATGAAAAAACAAGTGTTCTCAAGATGTTGGTACATGTTATAGAATCCTTCTGGATGTCAAGGGTAGAGAAAGAAGAGCCTAGAACGGGTGCTTAGAAAGATTCTGAGATGAGCTAAGTCTTATATAATGAAGTCTAAGGAAAACCCAAGGAGATATCCAAAAGTATTAAATGCTGCCAAAGGAGTAAGTTGAGCACTCTTTGCTTTGTGTCATTTGGCACAATATTTTCTGGGGAAATTACATGATAACCATGGAATTAATTATAAAACGATTGTAAGTGTCTGCTTTGCTTGGTGCTGTATTTTTCCTGTGGATTGGGTACATTTTATATCCAGCATTTGAAACTCAGCATTTAAGACAAGTAAATCATAACCACAAATGGGTTTTCTTTCATGAAAAAATATGTTAATGCAGTGTAATACCAGGAATATAAGGAATGTAATTGCTTGCTTGTTCAAGACTTCCTTAAATAAGCTGATGTAGATGGGAAAAATCAAGAGAACCAAATGAAAATTTCAGAGAAACTGGTGTGCTCCTCTTTCTAGTGGGAGGGCTATTTAGGATGACTATGGGAATATAATATGTCTTTCAGTAGAATGAAATATTAGAAATAGAAGTATAATGAAGATTGAGCATAGCAACTCACAAAAATAAGGATAGTTTTCCTAGTGTATAAAGTGTTAAGACTTCTTAGATATTATTTTTTTAGAAATTTAAACCATAATTCAGTCTTAAAAATATTCATTGAGACTAAGAAATACTGGTAAAGTATTTGCTTTATGCAAGGGAAAGACATCTACATCTTTTTAAAAAATGCAACTGATGTATAATACACATGAGGAATGCGTATAAGTGTGTAACTCAATGTTTTCTTCACGGACTGAGTACAGCTGTGAAATCTACATCTAGATCAAGAAACAACATCAGAAGCACCCAATATGTTTTCTCTGAGCTTCTTTCCAATCACTAAGAGTAAATGCCTTCTACTTTCTGCAGCATCAAGTCTAAATTTTAAGTACTAGATTTAATCTGATTCTCTACACTATAAGAAGATAATATGTATGTGGTTCATGGAAGATAGCACATTCACTTATTTATCTCATTTAGGCTCTAAGCTTGTCCACGATGGGGATTATGGCTTATTTTGTTTACCTTTGCCTGAGGGCCTAGTGCAGGGTTTATAATGAAGTAGAAATGCAAAAATCATATCGACAAATAAAAATGGAAAGTAATGGGGCTGAGGAAAACTTGAGGCAAACTGGATCCAGGTGACAGAGGGGTTTCAGTCTTGGTGACACCAAAGTACAACATAATACGTGGACCAGTTCTTATCCAGAGCCTGATCTAGAGCAGGGCAGAGAGAAAAAGAGTAATTCCCTTAGGATGGTCTTTTGGTCTCCAATGACATGATAGGAAAGAGGAGGCCTATACCTGCGCCATTTCTGATTGTGTCATGACCGCAGAGTGATTCTTTCAGTATAACCCGGCACAAATCTTGAATAGTTGAGAATGTGATCAATTTTGTTTTCCTTTTGATTCTTAATGGAGGCTAAAATAATCACTTTCTAGAGACCACAAGGAGGTTACAGCTGAAGGGAATACATTTTACTGGTAATAGTTTATCTTAGCTGAGTGTTCTACATATATTTTAGAGTTTTTTCTCTATTTCTTTACTGAAAAATATTAGATATACAAAAGAATAATTGGCTACATATTTTGTAGCATTTTTAATTTCCTGAGTATTATCAATAACAGTGGTTTTTAAATATTTCCATTGTAAAAATGATATTCAATGATACTAATAAAAATTAAGTAAATTCATTCTTCAAAGCAGCCTTATAATTTACATAAATTAACCTCTAAGAGTGTCACAATTATTACAACTCACATTACATGCTATTATTTTATTAAGAAAAAGAGGCTTGGAGATGTTCAGCTACTGGTCAAATCTACACATCTAGTGGGTTTTTGAATAAAGATTCTAACCAGGTCTTTCTTGAACCTGGGCTTCTTCTTACTATAAGATATTCCATATCTTATTAATTTCAATACTTTGAGCTTTTACCCATAATTAGATACTCAACACTGCCTACTGAAGTTTTCTGTGTTTGTTTGTTTGCTTGTTTTAATTTAATGACTAAGAAGATAAACTTTTAGGTAGAAAGTACAGCAGCCCAGGAGTTTTTGTTTTGAAAGTGCTGGCCGTCTTTCACAAAGGAGTTTCTGTATCACGCCTGAAAGGTTGGTTGTGAATGCAGAATGAGAAGACAGAAGTCCCAAGCATTATATATGGCTTAAAATAGTCCACAGAAAGGCGTCCCTGATAGTTCTATGTGAAGATACAGCAGTTGAAATTCTGACCAATTTAGTGATTTTTTTGGGGGGGCTATAAAAGCTGTTGTCTCTAAGAGTTCCAGTTAAAAAGAAGATGGTACCTTTTTCGTTTTCATTATGACTCTAGCTTGAATTAAACTAAGGAATCATTAGATACTGCACAAATGGTTTCATACAAGTGAACTGTCCCAGTGAAAGGTCACTTCTCAGCTAGGGGCTCTCAGAGAGGCAAGCTAACCTCGTGAGAGGTGAAGACCATAATTTCTGAGGCTCTGATTATCTCCTCAAACTGGGGGATTGGAAGGACAAGGTGGTCTTCTCTAGAGAGGATAAAAGCACAGTCCTCTATCCTCTCAGAATAGAGTAAGGAGCTAAGACCAGGACAGCACTCCTCTGAGGGAAGCCCTTCTGTGGCTTCCATTGTGTTCAGGTTGGGTTGAGTCATCCTCTCCAGCTTGTCACACCCAGCCCTTCCTGACCTGTTCTGCCTTCCTGTGTGGCCATTCTGAGCTTCTCCCAAAGTATCTTCTGGCGTTATCTTAAAAGTGCTTGAGTCTGAAATTAGAAAATGAGAGCATATGTGGGTGTCTTTGGTAAATTTCCTAAACTACTAAAATTCCATAAAGTCAGATTTTGACTGCTATATGGCACAACTGTCCCATGTGCAATTTATAAATACTGTGAGACACCAAATAGGTGACAATGAGGTAGCAGGTAATAAAAATAAAGTACTTCTATTTTGTTTTTCACAAATAAATATGTAAAGAAATAAAATCATCCCTTTAAAATCTGGTAAGTTATTATAGGCCATATCAAGAGAGAAATGGAATGTGTTAAATTAAAACTGACCAAGAAAAGTTATTCTTTAAACTAGCTGTCAATTTAATTATTTGTGAATTTTACTGGGCTCAAGAGTAAAAAGACAAATTTTATATAACTGGATAGCTATTATAAAGCTAACTAGACACCTTTGTCTTTCTTCTTGCTTTTTTATTAAGCTCTATAGACTAAGAGCTTGGCTATAAATAAAACTATTGATGTTAAAAGGTCATGACTGTGACCTTTCACATGTTTCTTCTCCACTGTATCTATATACACTGTATACTTTACTCAGAGAAGAGATTCTTTATTTAAGAGAGCTTAAACTGTTCAAATTTGTAATGTACTGGGGATTTTGGAATGTCTAGGGGACTTAGTGGATAAAGAACTGACCTTTCATCTCTGAACCCAGACACAGTCCACACTCAGATAAATGAAAAAGTTTGGTGTCAGTTGCTTGTATGATAAACTGGTACTCTCCACTATCTTCCAACCCAATTAAGCATTACTGGCAGGTCTGGCCTCAAGAGGCCCATGGAGTATAGAAATGGAATTGCTTCTGCTCCTGGAGAGGGTGTCTGAAGCTTCAAGATAGGATTTTAAGGTTATAAATGGGCAGTGTTGGCCAAAGTTACATACAACTACCTAGAAAGCCATAAACCTGTATAGAAGACATTCCCCATTACCACATCCAAATTTGGGATGCTGGCATATGTTTCAAAATTTATACTTTGGACTTTTACTTGATATGTCATCAAATTCGATCTACAGAATATTTTTATTTTGTTACTTTACGGGATAAAAGATAATTTCAATGTAATGAGTAGTAGCAATTGTGTATAGTAGTAATAGCATACAAGGCAGTTTAACAATGACAGAACCAATTTAATATTCACAGAAAAGTGTTAATCCGATTTTCTAAAATAGGAAATAATGTAAAAGTACCTGCATTTTATTTTGGAATATGTGATACAAAGTGGTGACAAGTTTTTCATTTTCTTACCTAAATTTTACTTACCTAAAACATTAAACTTTTCAGATAAGCATTGCAATTACTTAAAAGACTATGTAAGCGTCTTGTGGCATAACCGATGTTTCTTGCAGCCTTGATTTTCAACTATACAATTCAACGATGTAAGTAAATACTGCCTACTTTACGATGAATGATGATTGAATGAAATATCATTGCATGTCAAGGGAAGTCATTGTTAAGTTGCAAAAAACCCGTTAAATGTTTCAGTTATACAGAAATTATGGAAGAGAAAAGGTTGAATAATTCCTATAGAAATATTCCAATAAATTTAAAATTTCAACAATGAAAGGGATCAGGTTTAACTTAAGAATCTTGCTCAAAGAAGGTGCTACAGTGTATGAGGATCTTTATTTTTCTTCCTCAGAGAAAGACAATGACTGTTATTGAATTGAATTGAACTGAACTGAATTATAACTTTCATTTACATCCTGAGAACTTGGTAATATGCAGTTGTACATCAACTTATTTTAAAATTAATAAGAGAAAAAGAATTTTTTTTCGTTAAGGGTATATGACATATGATAAGGGTAAAGTAGTGAACACCACTGATTAATTTATCTTGGTTGGATTACAGGTTACATTTATTTGCTACTTTACATTTTTCTGTATTTTGTTAAGTCTCATACAATCTTTATTATTTGTTTTTTAACTAGGAAAAGCAACCTCTGAAACAAACAGACCTCCCTAAATTCTACCTCATTAAAAATTTTTCCTTAGTCATTTACCCATTCATGTTTGGAAAATAAAATGTAGAATATTCACTCTTTACATATGAAAATCCTTAAGCACACTGTACATTAGAGGAAGAAAACTTGAAAATTTTTACGTGGTGATAAACTGATTTGAAAGTTGAGTGAGGGCGAATCTAATAAAGGTGAAGAATTCCAATTTGATAGCAGAGGCAAGCACGGCCGGGAACTTCAAAAAAAATGCTCAGGAGGAATGTATTGAGTAGTGTGAAAGAAAAGAAAGCAGGAATAGTTAGCTCTATGTACACAGATGATCTGGATACTTTATATTATTGGGTTTGGCCAAATTGATCAAATTAACTAAATGATTACTCAATTATACTTTAGTGAAGACATGAAGTGGGAAAGGCAAAATATTAGCTAAATAGGAAGAAATAAGTCAATGAAGAAATAAATAAAACCTAGAGAATAAAAGAATGAAAACTTCAGGGTATAAACTATTACCAAATGAACCAGAGGTGAGGAAATGATGGTAGACGTTGTCTTTGAAGATTGAGTTAGAAATATAGGCTAAAGTCTGAGAAGAATTGAACTAGAATATTGATGTGAGGAAAGATCAAAAGCTAAAAATCAGATTTTATCACTACGGAGTTCTGTTTTTATATTTTAAGATGTTTTATGATGACCCATGCTCTCCATTTGGCGTTTCAAAGGGAGATCAGATATAATTATTAAGAATAATTTACAAATGGGCTTTTATTTTATATATTACCTATGTAATATTATCTTCTTACACAAACCATTTTTCCTACTTAACATGAAAAACTAAATATGAAACCTGGAATTCTGACATCAACACATAAAACTTTTATCATTCCTAAATCTTTATATAGTTAGATTTTTTTTTCTTTATGAACGATAGAAATAAAGCTTTCAGTTACTTTACTTGGATTAAATCACAGCATTCTGGTGTCAGAGCAATACAATCACAAGTGGAGGCAAAAATCACATTTCTGTGAATTCCGTATTTCCCTGACTCTTCTTTTCATCCCCTTTTTTGCCAGCCTAACAAGTGTAATTTAAATAGCTATTTACTTACTATCAAGTTAGTGTGTATCTCTCTTACTAGACGTGGAGGTAAGATTCTATTTTATATTGTTTTTTCACCCTTGAATTTGAAATGCCTACCTCATGACACAAAATAGTTGCTAACCAGTAAATGAATAAAGATCTTTTTGAGTTTTCATTTTGACTTAATTCACATGCAAGAAAAAATAAATAAATGCCTGCAATTAAGTGTCTTTCGTTTGCTAAAAATGATTTTTGTTACCTGAAGCCTAAGTGATTCATTTTAATTTCATTGAGTTGGGTAATTCATTGACTTGGACATAAACATTTTTCTAAAAACCGAACAAAAAAGCAGGTATAACTGCTTGAACTCCATGACAATATTTAATAAAATAAGATACCAAAGAAGATGGAAGTCACTGAAGATAATTATGTATTTTTTAAAAGCAGTCTTCACATTTCTCATAAAGATGGTTTAGAGATTCATACATTGTAATTTAAAACCATGTCCACTTAATTAGTGTCTGCCGGCATTCAATGTATGTTAAAGCTAAGAGGAGACTGCTTGCTTTAAAGATGATAATGCCTTAGGAATGTTAATAGTATAAAACTTTCTAAAGGAAAATTATTTCTTTACTGAACAAGGAAAGAGTCAGATTGGCTTAGTCCATTTTGCACCTTTGTGCTAGAGAATCTCTGGGTTTAAATTACAGCAGCTTCAGTCTTTGCCTTTCAATCCCTTAATCCTTAAGGAGCATAGGTTTCAGTTCAAGACAACTTCACACAGAACATAAGAAAAGACTCTGTGAGCCTACCTCAAGTATGATGATCTTTTTTTCAGCTGTGATCTTTCACTTGCATCCCATAGTAAAAATGACTTTGAGGCAAACCAGTGTCAAATAATTAATGCATTTTCAACCAAGGACTTTTCCCCCACTATGCTATAATGCAATGCATGAAAAGCAATAAATGCTTTCATGTAAGCCACTTGTACCTGTGGTTTTCATCACTGTTTCACTGGGATCCCTCACATTAGAGAACCTTTGTGAGGTGCCTAAGCTGAAATGGAAAGAAAAGCTGGCCGAGGAGGTTTCACATCTGGTAGCCTACCCCATTACTTAAACAGGCTATATCTTTACAAAAAAAAAAAAAAAAAGAAGAAGTAAAAAGAAAAAAGTTATACAGGTTGAATTGGGGCAATTATGTTCTGATCTAAGACATATATGTTTGTCGATTATTTCCAGGTGTTTCTTAAAAAAACATGTTTTCTTGATCTATAATTAATATTTTGCTAATGGAATTCTTGCAAAATGCCCCCAAACCGCTCACCATTTCTCCATGCCATAAATGATAAGAACTAATAGTAACCATATTATGATTCTTAGGTTTTTAAGCATTATCCTAGTTTGTGTCACAACTATTATTTAAAATTATAATATCCAGGTGCTGTATATGGTATTTGATCAAAGGAAATCAAAATGTAATGAGTTATACGTTTTCTCCCTTAGGACTCAAACAGTACATAATGGGAGAGGGTGTGATTTATTTTCTGAGTCATTCTGGAAACAGTTATGAAAACCTTTAGTTAAATGTTGGTAACTGGGGTTATTCAATCTGCCAATACTTACCTCTTACAGTGGGTTAAGGGAGTGCAATTTTTTAGAGGAAAACTGAACTTAAATGACTTTTAAAAAGCTCTCTGAATATCATAAAGCATTACTATCAACCACTGATTTGTAACGAATATTTTCAGACTCTATATGACATGTGCACAGAATCACACACACAAAAAACCAAGACTTCAAAATTGACCTTTATAGACAACAAAAAGTGACACTTGATTTTTTTTTTTTGATGGTGATGAATGCATCCTCTAAATTACAATGAGCCAGCGAGCTATAATTTTATGAGAACTGTTCTAATTTTTCTCACATTAACCTTGTATTAAGATATGCTGACGACTTTGAATTGCAGGATTGAGTCCACTTCCCATTCTTTGCCATCTGCGAAAATGATCACCTTCCCCTTTAAGCAAATGCAGTAAGGAAGCATCAGAAGAGGGTTGAACACTTTTTTTTTTTATTTTTGATCTTCCTCAAATATTGTTTGACCTTAATCACTGTCTTCCAACAAGCTTAATGTGACATCACCTTGAAACAAAAACACACAGCTCTCAAGTCTGGCTCTGGAATGAAAAAGCCCTGATTATTAGTCCTCTGTGTGATCTTTTCAGATTGCACTGATGAGATGAAGTTTAATCTCGTTTCTCCCCTCTCCAGTACCACAAACCACAGGCAGTTTAAGGCAGCCTGAAAATCTCTTACATCTGGAAGAGCAATAATTCATGGGATTTCGCCTGACAGCCATGACAGGCAGCAGGGCAGCAGAAACAAACATCTCTTGTGTTGTGCTATTTGCAAAAAATCAGAAGGGGAGGAGTCGGCACATGACCACATCCTTCTTTAGCATATGTTAGTGAAGAAAACCCTTTTATTTTCTGCCAGATGCTTCATAAATAGGTCCTAAATATTACATAGACAGTAGCTATCACTTCCAAACAAAATTCCTGGGTGTCTGCTAAGCTGCAAAGCATGTGAAGGCCTATTGTCTGGCAAAGGGTCATGGTTAGATTTGCACAGATTTTTTTTTTAAATAGATATTTCAGATTCTACATGTGATTTATAGGCATTTGCACACCCTGCTGTGCATGAATATGATACCATCTTCTGAGAAGGATTATTTCATGAAATGTATATGGGATTTAGCTACAGTAACTTTTACTGGGCAGCTTAGAATGGCCAGCAAAGTACTAGAATTTACTGCAGCACAGCTTGGGCTGTCAGGCTCAGGGTTGGTGTTTATGATTTCTGCAGAAGCAGAAATAAACAACTTCTCCTTAATGGCCTTCTTTATGTGTAGGCAGCAGTGGCCCTATCTGGTCTCACAACAGTAGCTGGTGCAGTAGTCTGCCCCATTTCATGTGGAACCAATGTCTGAAAATTTGCATTTCAGCTTTTCTGAGTTTTCTGTGGCTGCAGCCAGAAATGGGGAAATAGACTGCAAATGTTTCAATGGGTAGCATTCCACTCCACTGTTTTCAGGGCTATAAATACATTGTGGATAGAATGACTCAATTTTAACTCTGACAGAGCAAAGAGAAGGAAAGGGCTGGATTCATTTTCGGATTGTACGTTGTCAATAAACCCTGTGAAAATGCTCATCAAAGAAAATTTGAATGACTTCTCTGAGGGGTCTGTATGTGATACAGTTAAATCGCCATTCAGTGTGCATTGCAAGGTATATTTAGGCAATATTCAGAATGATGTCAGGCACAAGTACAAGCTTATGAATATGTAAATATGTATTTTCATATTTAGACAAAAATTGTATAAAGTAATTATCTAAAAATTTCTTGATGTAACAACAGTTTTTAAAGTTCAAAAGAATGTTGATATGCATAGTTATATAGAAGTAGGCAGAATATACATTTTTTTAAAAATGAGACAACCGTTTCATGCCAAAGAAAAACAATTCCTTTGCCAAACTACACATTGTTAACTTAAAATGTGTTCCATGTGGAAATAGGAAGACTGATTTTAAGGAAAGACTAGTGATCTGAAGTCAGCTGGCTCCATGCCTGTCAACTATACATTTTGGCTTCTAGTTTTACAGCTAAATTTGGAAATATTTATTTCCCCTATTTAAGACTCGTTCTTTTCCTTTGCCTAGTAAACCAGTGAATTTGCCTGTAAACATGCATACAGCAAAAACTTCCAGGCAATACGCAAGGGAAGAATAATTTGAAATCTCTTGTAGGCAGCATAGACTAGCCCAGAAAAATTGTGTTTGATTCTGTTCTCATTTTGTCCAGCCCTTTTGCCAGCATTTTTGTATACTCATCACATTTTCTTGGGAGAAATTAAATTACTGAAGACTTCGGCTCTTGAGTTTGAAAGCTTATGACCACAAGACAGAGACATATTTGGAAGGCTTATTTCTCTACCGATGACAATATTTACCTATCACCACTGTTTAGAATTATCAACGTCAACAAACCTTCATGTAGTCTGTCCCTGTTTTCTTTGAAGTAGTCAGAGCCTGGCCTTACCAGCTTTCAGCTGAATTCTGAACGCAGCAGGAATCCACAGAGATGAGCAGTCCCTGGAAGGACCTGAGAAGGGAGATTCTTGACTATGGTTTTTTAAAATAAAAGCATCTGATATTTATTGGTTAGTCATATCAAACTTGTGTTGGAGAATTTAATTTATTATACACTTTCAGCATTTGATCTTGCAATTAGGAATACAGAAGGAATGATTAGCTAAAAAATAGTATCATCTTGTTTTACACAGCATGAAATAGTAGGAATTGGAACTTCAGGTATATGTGGAGAATGTGCTGCCTTTCTTTTAGTTTTGCTTTCTAACAGGTAAATCCAGAGGCTTTCAGTAGCCAGCTTTTAGTAAGTCTGAGTGGCGGAGAGCTATTTATTGCAATTCTGAGAGTATAAAGCTCCTCCTTTTCACACATACCCCTTTGCTGGAATACCCAAGTTTTATTTATGATTTTGGATTTTATTTCACAGCATTCCAGTTTAGTTTAGCATGATGTATTTAATAACCATGTCGACTGTCTTAATTACCCTATAAAGCAGGGTTCCATTGGCATTTGACCCTCCACGGCATTCCAGAGAAACTGCAGGACCATGATAATTACCAACCGCCTGTGAGAAAATTAAACAAAAGGCCCAACTTTTAAACCACCATTTTAAACGACCTATTACATCTCAGGAATAAATCATTGATGAAATAGCCTGCTTAACAGGAAAATAGCTATTCCATAGCAAAGAATTTCCCCTTGCATGATCATGAAGAGAATATTAAGTATTCTTCAGCTCAAAAGGTTAGATTTTATGTCTGTCCAATGTCTTCTAATGACACATTTTTGTGTAATTTTGCTGTAATCAAAGCCTTTTCCAATAGAGGTTACAGACTGGGGATATTTTGTCAGTCTCAAACATTTTTCTATCCATAGAATATTAAATGCACGTAGATATGGCCAGGAGGGGAAATCTGTTTATAATTGAAGAAGATTCAAATTAAAAGAAGATCTATGAATAGTTTTATTTCCCTTGATTAGCATCGTCATTTACTATACATTTTGCAAAAAGTGCTAATCAATCACTGTGTGATAAGATTGATTTATTAATTGCTGCCATAGTCAAAAAATAGTGACCTGCTTTGAAGGTCTAAATGCCTGGATTAATTTGAGAGTGGTGCCAATATGTCGTAACTATTCGTGATGTATGGTTATGTTCATTTCTATGTAATAGTTTTATCAGTCTGATATGTTCCACAAACTTAAATTTTCTCTCCCCCGCTTATTCCCCATCTGCAAATATTTGTTTTGTGAAAGTTGATACTTTTATGCATGTTTTCTATTATAGTTCCCGGTGTCACATTAGAGATATACTAGATAATTCCTTTCTGATCTCACTGTAATCCAATGATTAGGATCATCACTTTAAAAATATGAATACAACTCAAGGAAGGACATGTAAAGCTTACAAGCTTTTGTTCTGTTTTGGAATCATTTTGACTCTCTTTTTTGTGAATACAAGTGTGAGAAAATTGCCATGGGGTCACATAGGTCTTTTTCCAGGTTTTCCACACTAGAGAATTTTTTTTATTCTATTGGCAAATTTCCTAGAGTCTAGGGAAGCTGGCCAATGGGTACAAGAAATAATTGGGTGATCAAGTGTTGTTTTGGCAAGTATCTATGGTAGGAAAGAGAAGTTCCAGGCTTGGAGTTAGCATCCTGGCATCTCATATTCATTCTGCTGCTCACCAGCTGTGTGATTTTCAAAAAATTACTCACCTTCTCTGAATTTCAGTTTTCTCACTTGTAAAATGGAAATGATGGTAGATATTCCACAGGTTCGGGGGAGGATTGGAAATTAATATCTGTAAAGTGCATTCCATAATGCCTGACTCATAACAGTTGCTCAGTTTTTGCTGGGATTTGATTTTTGGCTCTGGCCTCTCCTAGGTTCATGATAATCTGCCTAATGCTTTGCTAAGTGCATTCTTATTGAAATCCGCTCAGAAGCTTCAAGATTTAACACTGAGAAGAGATCACCAAGTAGCAAGGAGTAGCTGCTCAAGCAACCTTAATCTATTTCCTCCATCATTCGTGTCACGTAAATTACTCCGGCTTACAGTTCCAGTTCCCGGTGCTACAGTCCTCATTGTTCTTCAAACCTTCTGCCCCAAACACAGGCTATTCCTTTGGTGCTTCTTAACGAAGCTGGAGAAGCTTGGAGTTTTAATAATTTTAAAATAATATCAAAGAAAAATATAAGGAAAATTAAAAAAAAATGAAACCTCATCATTAGGCTTTTGAAGGACAGAGTTTTGACTCTGCTATAATTAGCTCTCACCAGGGTCTGTCCAGTGCTAGATTCTAACTTCAAAGCAATAGGGACAATTTGTCTCTGGCCTGTCTTTCCCCACTCCTGGTCACCCACTAAAAGGAGAACACCTCATCTTCCACCAGAGAAGAATGGGTCTTCTGGACACTGTAAACTCTGCAATTTAAGGCTTCATAGTGCTTAACATTAATTTTGCTACCCACTTAGGATTATTCAACTTAAACCAAGGCTGTAGTCTAAGAAACAACCTCTTCTCAGCAGAGTGACACCATAAATTATCTTCCTCTTCAGGTGAAACTTAACTGGAATAGCTTAGTCAAGGATAGCACTACAACACAATCGTTTCCAAAGTTGCAGTTACTGTAATATTAGAAACTGCATTTATTATGAAAGCAAATCTCAGTTTTGACCCTCATGTACAATTATCTAGGTGAAAGTAGCCTCATCCAGTAACGTCTGACATTCATCTTTTTAAAAGGTTCTTCCATATTATTACTCCACCGACCCTCTAATTCAGCAGCTCCTACCAGGGGGTCCATGTAACTTGAAAATGATCCATGAGCAGAATTTAGAGAAACTGAGGACTTGGTTGAAAAAATTGTAAATTATTTTCATTATCTTCAAGTGAAAGCATATGGTTTTATTCAATTTTGAATGTATAAATCAGAGTTGACCTTGAAAGTAGCTGGAAGTCAGAAGAGAACCTGGGAGAAGAAAGACAGTGGCCATGGCTGAACACTTGAATGAAGCAAGTAGATGTCTTATCTGCTTTACTTATCCTACAAACCTGTTCAGCTGCAGTGTGACTATGTCTGCTGCCTCCAGTGCATCTGCTCACTGCAGAAGGAGCCCCACAGGGAGGGTTTGCTGTGCCCCTTCTGCCCTGTGGACTCTTAGAAGAGTGACATAAGGCCAACTGTCTAGCTGGCAGAGCAAGTTTCCATGGTCAGGGAACAGGAGCCCCAGCTGAGAAGTATTCTACAGATGAACCCAAGGATGAGGAAGTTCCAAGGATGTGGACACAGTCAACAACCATCTCATCATTTCTGATGGCCTGAGACATGTTTGCTGTGGGAATTTACATTGGCGTAGGGAAGAATATGCAGAGAGATTCATGTGCTTGTTATATGTCCTGAGCTCCTTTTGGTTCCAGCTGGCATTAGTGGGAAGTGGATGTAGGCACAACACAGAATGGGACATGGGCATTGGTAGAGAGTCATCTAATCAACAAGAACAAATCCTACTGTCTTTAGAACTGGGTTTCTGCACCGTTGTCCCGATCTATGAAGAACTCTACCCTCTGCACTGTTGTCCTGATCTATGAAGAACTCTACTGTCTGCACCATTGTCCTGATCTATGAAGAGCTCTACCCTCTGCACTGTTGTCCTGATCTATGAAGAACTCTACCCTGCCAGCACCATACCTTGCATGGGTCTCTGGGTGAATCTATGGCTACACTGGGTGGGGCTTTTCCTGGACATGGATGTGGGAGCCATCTCCTCTGTCACATCAGTGATGGGTCCCCTATCTTTACATTCACTAACATCATTTCTGCTGCAGAGCCACTACGTCCATTCTTTTTTCTCCTGCAAATGTAATGGGAGATGATCAAGGCTCCCTGGGTATCTGTCCTATGATGAATCCAGGAAGTGCCAGTTCTCCAAATCACACTGAGAAAGCAGAATCAACCTGTGAACATGAAATAATCTACAGGAAATTATTTTGTGCTCATGATCAGAGCTGAGGACTTTTCTGCTTAGTAAAAAGATATACTAAAAAAAAAAATAAGGTCATTTAACAAATATTTAGGTTGATTAGAGAAAAGTACATTTTTAATATGAAGTGTTGTCATTATTTTTTTTGTAAACTTTATTTTTTGCTGATAAATATTTTGAACCTAAAAAAATTTCAATGCCTACAAGTGACAGTAATATTAGCAGTATCTGTGACATAACCAAAATAGATCTCAGATATTTTCATATCACATTATATGTACAGCAGACATCAGATATACTCATTACTACCTCCTCAAAATTATATAAAGTTGTGATCAGGCTCTTACCATAACTTATTATTTGATGCATCTATAATGAAGTGCACGTTATCATAAATTATTTTTAAAAACATTTTGATAACTGTATTTAGATACCATAGTTGTCATTTGCAATTTTATATGTTTTGTTTTAAAATTTAAATCCATTATTCTTAGATGGGTTCTTAGATTTCCCCAACTGCCAAAGGCGTCTACAGCACAAGAAATCGAGAACCATTGCTGTGGGTATCATCTTTATCCAGGAAACCACTATGCTTCTGGGCATAGGCCCTACTTTCCTAGTCAATCAAGAGAAAAACAATTCAAGCTGGTCAAATCTGAGTTTATTCTTTTAATTTTGCAAGCTAGAAATGATAATAAAATGTCCTTTCCTTTTTGAATGAAACTGTGGGGATCTGATTCCAGGGAGCCATGTTTACCACCAGGTGAAGAAAGTTCAGTGACTGACAGATGAAAATAAAACTAATAACTGAAATATGAGAAAGAGCAGAAAGTCCTGATAATTGTTTTTATCTCTGCATGCAGTTTCTCAGGCCATCCTTCCCCTTCCTTATGGTTGGGGTATATGTGTATAATGGTTGGGTTATACGTGTATAAGCCAATGAATTTAATTTTCAAGTTAATTCAGAATAGATTTCTGAATCTCATAATAATCACAGTACTACATCAAAAACATCCGTACTAATACAGAGAAGCATCATGGTTTCCTTCTTTCATCTCTTTTCAGGCAGGACCCCAAATCCCTTTCCTTGGAGCACTTGGATTACAGACATCTCTCTTCGTTCTTTTGCGTACTCTGAATCCTTCTCCTCCTCCTCTTTCCTGAAAGTGTGCCCTTTTTTTCTATGAAAAACTACCAACTTCCCCTCATATTCTCAGTCTACTCCACGTAAATAAGACTGACCCACCTTAAGCTAGAATGATCGGAATGCAGTCTAGGACTTAGCCATTCAGCACATTTCACAACCCTGGCTTGCTTCCATGTAAGATCCAATCTGGACCCTTGAGAATTAAGTCCAGTGCTTTTATAAAACTTGAAAACAGATAAACAGCTTTTTCCATTGAGACTGCTGACAATAACGAAAAATTTATGTCTGAAGCCCTCTCTGTGGATGCTAGGTGAAGGTGTTGAGATGGACCAGAGCCTGGTAACATCATTTAAGCCCTTGGACCCAGCCATGCCAGTGGATGATTCCCATGCCCTCAACAAGCTTCCTTTGGGTTTACAGTTCTGTGAAACAATAAATAATTCCCGTGTTTTCTTCAGTTGTGAGACAGTTCCTTCACATTTAATTTAGTTTGTGTTTGTTTTCTATCTATTAAAACCATAATGATTTTGAGTAATATGTTATAATACATCCAAGTCAGGCCAAATACTCAAATGTTTTCATTAAATACTGCCAGCTAGAGTTGAGTGTGTGCTTGGGATTTTATCTGTCTTCAGGAATACATGTGATGTCAGTAGTCACTAAATCAATAAACTTCCCTGGTAAACAAGGAATAGTTTAGAATACTTCTGTCGCTTTATTTGAATTCTGAGGAATGTTTCAGGCACACTGTTTGAGCATTGATCTAATTTCTTGGTGGCCAGATCTAGGAGTATACGCTGGTAGTTTGATACTCTGCCACCTTAGGAAAAGCATCCTAAAAACGGGAAGAAAATGTGCCCCAAGAATCATGTTTTCCAGATTTTCTCTGCTTTGTAATGAGATGAACTCAATTCAATAGAAAGAAAATTAATAATTAGACGTGAAAATGGGCAAAGCAACAGGTGTATGAAAAAATGCTCAGCATCACTAGTCATCAGGGAAATGCTTTTCCCCCTCCTTGTTATGGGGTGAATTTTTGAAATGATAAATTCTGCCATTCATGTTTTTCTCTCTGTACATTAAAAGCTGTATCTTTTCCCTGTTTTCCCATTTTGTATGAACAAAATGAGTGGCTGAATGAATCATATCTCTTTGAAGTTGGACTGCCACGACAGTTGCTTCCTCACCTGTTCACCTTTGCTCATATTGATTTTCGTTCCCTTCCTCTTTCCCAAGCTCAACAAGCTTTGGCTCCCAGTACACTGTGTCAACTAGGTTTGTTGCACAAAGGTAACTTTCAATCCCCAGATAAATAAAGATGTCAAATAAGAAAAATGTGACTAAAGGAAATAAAGATAGAGAATACAATAAGAATGAAAGTGTCCCAGCTTCCTCGGTCTTTAATAAATTAGTCATTCAGGTCATTCCTGGAGCATACAACATTTGAATTATGAACACCATCTTTGCAAGGGCTGGTACTTATTCTTGGCATTTTGATTTCCTACTTCATGGCCTTTTCTTGAAGAAAAGACACCATCTTACAGAACATTCTGTAAAATATATTAGATTTTTTAGGGTCAAGACCAAGAGAGCCATAGTTCCATGGAACCCATCTGCTTTACACCTTCTCAGGTCTTATGTTTAGTCTGAGAAGTTCATCTTGCCCAACTTATTGGTAACACGAACAACTTCTATTGTACTCACAGGCTCTGTGCATAAATGAAATGCCCCGGGTATCCCCAGTCTGTAAATGAGAACAAATAACATGATTATTAATGCTAAAATTATGATTTCAGTTAAATATGCAAATAGGTATTGAACACCCTCCCAAGAGTCAGGAATTGTGCCATATGCTGGGACATATTAGATGAATGAGATAATATTGTCACTACCTGCACATCGTTAGCCACCTAAAGAGAGAGACTGGCTTCAGACAGACCACTAAAAATGTGTGGAATATTAAAAATGTGATGATGGGATCTAAGATAGTCTGGGAGGTCAGAGGTAGCTCAGCAGATGACATCATATTGAAGCACGAGCAGTGAGTTAAACAAGCAAGAGAAATGCTTCCCCAGCACACTGCACAGAATATCCAAAGGGGACAAGAGAAGGGAATTAAAAATATCAGTGTGGCTAGAGCATAGGGAAGCAAGAGGAGCACAGCCCCCGGGGAGACCAGGGAGGTGAGAAGCAGCCAAAGTTTGGAGAGCCTGGTAAGCCATGTTAAGAATGTTTTTAATTAAAGTAGACTTGAGGAAAACTCCACAGATTTGGAACAGATGCTGTGGGAAATGGGAAATAGCTGTCGAGAGAGGAGCAAAGGGATTGCCAGTGTTTGTGAAGGCCCAGCTGAGGTTGGACATCATGACAATGTAATGAAAGCACACAGCACAGCTATTTAATTTTCTGCAACAGTACTGAGCAGCCTGGAAATAGGCATGATGAATATGGGCAAATAGGTTGCCTCAGAATTAGGAATCAACTTAGTATGTGCAAATGTATGAAAGGAAAAGAAGTTAAGAATGTTGGGGTAAGCACTGGTGCCAAGGAGGACCATGAGATTCAGGTCATGCAAGGAAGGAGTATTTAGAAAAGACCTTCTGCTCAAGGAGCACAAATATAACCTTGAAGATCTTGGCTGCCTTGTTCAGGTACAGTCTCTGCCATTTGATAAGCCCTTGGGAAAGTCCCATCAAATGTTTAACCTAAAAAGGGGAGTGTGATAAGTCTTATGTCATAAATTCTGGAAAAGAAAAAGCAGATTCAATTTATGTAAAGAGGTTAGTCCAGAGTCTGGCAAGTAGTAGATGCTCAAGAAATGTTCTTTTTTAAAGGAGAAGGAAGAAAGAGGTCTGTGAAGAGCCTAAGAGATTTGGAGAATCTGTAAAGGACAAGAGATCCTGGGGTAGTTGCTCTGACTCAGCAGGACTGAGGAGGTCGTAGGAGTGGAAAGTTTTGTAGAGAAACGCAGAGAATGACTTGCTGAACAGCAGAAAAGAAAGTGATTAGAGTAGTAGAAATACAGAAACCATGAGAACAACCTGTTTTATAAGCCACCAACCTGTGACCCAAAATAACAAGGAGAAAAAAAATTGTGAGCCAGGGGCTAATATTCTCAGCCGAATGTCTGGTGGTTCAAAGGAAGAACAATGGTATTTTAGGATTTCAATTCCTTCCTTACTGTCTTTTTCTTTTCGAATCTTTAAGATTTGCTCTTCTGAGTCTTTCCTGAACTGACCTTCACATTTCTGCTCTGGTGATACAACCTTGGCCTTGGTTGTCTTTTTGGGCTATGATCCTTATCTGCCCTCTGTTCATAACCAAGCTTCTGGTGCATGGGTTCTCTAGAAGTGCAGTTCTTCTCCCCTCGTCTGAGCATGCTTTAAACTGGGGCAGCAGTCAGGATCTCTGATCGAAGTGTGGATTCTTGCAATGCCTTCCTGTTCATTGCACAGACAATCTTAACCATGACCTGCTCTCGTTTGGCCATATTTGTTGCATGGGTCTATCTGCTCCAGCTGGGTGTTGTTCCAGGTGTTGGGTAAGCATCATTGTGACACTACGTTCCCACCATTTGATGATACCCTGCCTTTGATACTAAATTGTCTAATTTTGTCAATTTCTCATGACTCCTGACTCCTTCCAAGTGCCATTGCCCTTGACCAGTTTTTTCAAAGTAAGTTGAATGCACTCTCTGTGGTTCTCTGATTTCCCTCTATACTCTTACCCAGGAGATTCCTTTCAATTCTTTTCTTTAACTATCACTTTTCTACAGATAAATCTCATATGGACATTCCATTTCTGGCCCTTCACCATGCTCTAGTCTGAATTTCTGAAGACTCAGCAAAACTAAAACTAAGATAACTAATAATAGTGAATAGTATTTGTTCAGGGCTGCAAAGTTTACAGATTACTCTTATATGATATCTCTTAAGGCCAACAGAAAATTTATTTGCATAATGAATGACTTAACATTTCCTTCCTTTCTTCCATCTAAATCAGGGGTCCTCAAACTATGGCCCGTGGGCCACATGCTTAGGTGTGAATTGTATTTGTTCCCGTTTTGTTTTTTACTTCAAAATAAGATATGTGCAGTGTGCATAGGAATTTGTTCATAGTTTTTTTTTTTAAACTGTAGTCTGGCCCTCCAACGGTCTGAGGGACAGTGAATTGGTCCCCTGTTTAAAAAGTTTGAGGACGCCTGAATTGTGGAGGAGTAAGTTCTTTTTTTTTTGCAGTTTTTTGGCTGGGGCTGTGTTTGAACTTGCCACCTCTGGCATATGGGGCTGGTGCTCTACTCCTTTGAGCCACAGGCACCCTCTGGAGTAAGTTCTATTTTTCTCCTCTTTGTGATCTGCTATTTTCTTTAATTTTGTTCTCATTGCAGTTCCCTTCTATCTCATGTGGGACTGTTTGTCGTAAAGTATCTCTTCTCTCTCTGGTGTTTTCAATCTCAACTTTTCCTCTGGCTCCCTTTCTTCATCCAATAAGCAAGCTCACCACCACTATCATTCCTAAAATGACTTCCCTGCAACATGACTCCCGGGACAATATTGCTTCATTTCTCTGCACTTAATTTCTTCACTTTATTATCCTTAACTCTTTTCTCATTATCATCAGGTTTCTACACCCATCACCCTATTGAAACCTATCTCTTAAAGACATTGGCTTGCAGTGGAGTTCTTCCAAAGGTGAACTTACCATTTTGAAATTTAACTTTACCTTCTATCTAGACAGAGAGATAGAAAGAGAGAGAGAAAGAGAGAGAGACATCTTCACTTCTATACTCTAAAACCCCTTCAAACCAGAGTAGATTTGGCTTTTCTAGATTTGGCTTCCTCTAACCTAGAGGGAAAAACATAGCAGCCTAATTCAAAGAGAAAATAAACAACTTTTTTCTTGGCCTTTGAGTTTCTAGAGCCCAAATGTTGATGATATAAAGTGAATTTGAGTGATTGCCTTTACAATTTGAATGATACAAGGTTATCAACTCAGGTACAGATTTTAGAACTTCTTCTTTGTAATATATTACTCTAATTTATATCTTCTAATAAACATAAAGCTACAAAGAAAATAAAATACCTAGGAATATAATGAATCAAGGGAGTGACAGATTGCTACAAAGAAAACTGTGAAACACTGAGAAAATAATTCACAGATGATAATACAAACGAGTGGAAAAATACCATGCTCATGGATTGGTAGAATCAACATTGTTAAAATGCTCATACTACCAGAAGTGATTTACAGATATTTACAATCTCTATCAAAAATATTAATGTCATATTTTACAGATCTAGAAGTATAATTTTATACTTTGTGTAGAATCAGAAAAGACCTCAAATAGTCAAAGCATTCTTAAGCTAAAGGAACAAATCTAGAGGGATCACATTGGTAGATTTCAAACTATACTACTAAGCCATAATAACTAAATCATCATGGTACTGACACAAAGATAGAGACATAGGCCAATGAAACAGAGAAGAAATTCCAGATATAAAACAATTCACATATAGCCAACTGGCCTTTGACAAAGCAGACAGCAATATACACTGGGGAAAAGAATCCCTATTTAATAAATGGTCTTGGGAAAATTGTATAGCCACATAAGAAAGAATGAAACAAGGTCCATATCTCTCACAACTTACAAAAATTAATTCAAAATGGACAAAGGACTTAAAAGAAAGGTATGAAACTGTAAGAATTCTAGAGGAAAATGTTGGGGTAATTCTTCTAGATATCAGTCTAGGCAAAGAATTTATGAAAAAGAACCAAATGGCTATCATAGCCAAAACAAAATAAATTAATGGGACTTGATTAAGTGAAAAAGCTCTTTGTAGGTAAACAAATAATTAACAAAGCAAACAGAAAACCTACAGAATGGGCGAAAATATTTGCAAGCTTTATACCCAGTTAACCAGAATCTACATAGTACTCAAGCAAATCAGGAAGAAAAAAATCAAACAACCTCATTAAAAGTAGACAAAAGACATGAAAAGAAGCTTTTGAAAAGACAGACAAATGGCCAATAAACATATGAAAAAAATGTTTAACATCACTAATCATCAGGGAAATGCAAATTAAAATTACAATGTGCTGTTACCTTACCCCAATCAGAATGGCTTCCATTAAAGAGTCCAAAACAATAGATACTGGTGTGGATGTAGAGCTAAAGAAATTCTTATGCACTGTTGGTGGTACTGCAAATTAGTGCAACCTCAATGGAAAACAGTAAGGAGATTTCCCAAAGAACAAAATGTCAGCATTCTGTTTGATCCCGCAATCCCACTACTGAGTATTTAACTAAAGGAAAAAGAAGTCATTTTTATCAAAAAGACACTTGTACTCAAACATTTATTGCAGAAAAATTTACAATTGCAAAGCTGTGGAACCAGCTCAAATACTAAGGAATACTACTCAGCCACAAAGTAGGATAAATTAATACCTTTTGCAACAATCAATGGAACTGGAGACCATCATTCTATGTGAAGTAACTAAAGGATGGAACAGCAAACAGCACATATACCATTATTAAGTTTGAACTGGTGAGCACACAGGTACATAGAAGGAAATAAAATGCAACAGAAAACAAAAGAGGGGAGGAGCAAGTAGAGGACAGGCGAAAACCTTATTAACAGGTATGGGTAACACTAGTTGGGAGACAGGTACACTTATAACCATGACTGAAACATTATAAAATGATCCATGTAACCAAAATTATTTGAACCCCATAACACTTTAAAATAAATAGATAAATGAATACAGTGGGCTGAGAATGTCAGGGGAAAAACACATGTCACAGAATATTTTGATTGTGTTGTGTATTTAACTGACCTTTTCTCAACTTACCCCCACATTTGCAAGGTAGTGAGCTTCCAATGAGACCATATTTTTATTCTATAACCCCACTTTTTTTCTGATTTCATGTCTAGCCCCTAACAAGTACTCAGTAAAATCTTTCCTTGTTGAGTAAGTAAATTCTGTGGGAACCCTTCTAAACGTGTGCTATTTGCTCTTCCTCTAGTCCATTCTACAACGTTGCTCTGTTTCTTTTCTGAAACTCGGAACACATTTAATGACTGTTTTTTGTATCATGAAGCGCAGGCTCCTTCACATGGTCTACAGTTTTTATCCCTGTATGGACAGAACTTTCTTTCCCATCTTCATTTCCCACTCCTTTCTCATCTCTCCCAGACCCCATCCAGCTAGGTGTATTTTTGGAGTGAGCTGTTTATTTATATCTCCCTACTTTGTTACTTGAAATGAATTAAAGTTATCTTTCCTTACCACGTTTATTTGCTTCTTCTGTCCTAATCCTGTATATCTTTCAAAGTCAAAGGTCAAGTCATTACAAAAAATTCTTATTGATGGGTGGCACCTGTGGCTCAGTGAGTAAGGCACTGGCCCCATATGCTGGAGGTGGCAGGTTCAAATCCAGCCCCGGACAAAAACTGCAAAAAAAAAAAAAAAAAAAAAAAAAAATTCTTATTGAATATTTTCCCTGTAATGCAACAAAATTAATTATTTTCTTCTTGCATTTCTCCGTTTTGTTTTCTCTCTCTTATTAAATAATTATACCTCTTACAAGACTTGTTACACAGTACTACAGTTATTTTTTTACAGGTGTCCCAATAGTGCAATTTTTGAGTTTGGGGGACCAGGTCTTAATCCTTCTTATCATCCTCCCTGCGCCCCACCCCGCCACTTGAGGGTTAGGTTCACAGTTTAGTGAGAGGTAAATAGATAACTAACTGCCTGCATGAGTAAAAAGCTGAGTGTGATTAAAGCATGACCCACCTCTTTGGACCCATATAGAAGAGGAGCTGGGGAGACAGAGGGAGAACTTACTTGAGATTTCAGAAAGCTCATGCCAAATCATCTTTATCTTTTTTGATTGGAAAGGATTGGAAAACTGAGAATAATGCTCAAAGTCTAACAGACATAGTATAAAAATATTCTGTGCAATAGGAATCCACTAAAATGCATCAATTAGTCAGTTAAAATTAGGTGTTAATATACTTATTAGGAAAGTTCCAATCACTATGGTCCTGGACTTTTTCACTAATGTAATTCTGCCTGAATTTCACTCTGCAGAGTAAAAAATGAGATAATGCAAAATGAATAGGATTTGGGGACTGATAATTATACATATTTAGGGAGTGGTAAATTACACCCAAAACTTAAGAGAGCATTAAAGATTAACCCATGTGCACAGAACTAGATGTGTCCTTCTGACAGTCAATTTTAAGACTTTGTCTAAAAAGTTCCCTCCTTCAAATAGACTATATTAATATGAAGTAGATCAAATCTTCTGAGCATCATTTCATTTTGTAAAAGTATCACTCATTCCAATAGGCACTAGGTAATTCTAATTCACTTGGTTAGTTATTGTAGCTCATTTATATATGCGTATGTGGGTACATATATCTATACTAGTATACATGTATATGTATTTTACATGTATGCGTGTGTATACATATATATATTTGTGTGAGGGAAGAATTATACAGTTTGATTTGCAAAGGCAAGCAAACCTCCTTTGAATTTTTCTTCAAGTAATTTCTCTTATTGCTATAATTGTCCTTATAATACTCATTCGTAACTTATTTGCATATAAAAAAATTCTAGGTGTTTAACAACTATCCTGAATAATTGGAGAATGTAATAAAGATTATCTTTAGATTTAAAAACAATCTAAATTCCATGAATAAATTCAGTTGGCAATTATATCATAATTTGAAATAGCATCAATTAAAATACTTAGCTTTGGTTAATAATCAGTACATATTATAATATGAAAGTGCTACAATTTCCCAGAGCAACAGTGACACAGTGACATTGTGGTATAATGCTAGTACATTCAAAATAATTTTAATAAACATAGTAACACTTCAAATAATTCTGTGATTGTAGACAATTTTTATGCTGAGTATAGTGTTTGAAATCATGCCTAGTTTGTACTATCAGAAAACAATACAATATTGGGTCCACGACATCCTAACATGACATAGGAAGTTACAAAAAAAAATAAAAAAGGACAGACACATGATTTAGTAGGGGAAAGGATGAATTTTTATTTTTATTGCCACCACTTTTCTTTTTCAAAATTCTTATGTGACGTGCTATCCTTGAATTGAATTGTATTTTTAAGGAGAATGTTTCGGTGGAGTGACGGGGAAGGGAGAGAGGGTGGTTATGTGGAGATATGAGGTTATTACAGGGAAGAGGAAGGCGTGTGAGTCATAACCCAGTGTGTCCCCTGGAACACTGGGGTGAGCCCATCTCAAGACTCCCTTCTCTGAACTCCCCTTTGTTCCACCCACCCCTAAACCAAAGAAAGGAACCAAAGATCAGAGCATCAATTATTTTCATAATAGAGAGTTAATATTATGAGACAAAGATACTATTTGTGGATTTGAATTGCTTATGGCAGAGACTTTGATATAACTAGATCAAAGAAGTATTAAAATTATGCACACACATTATCTAAAAATACCAGATTAGATTTACTTAAATTAAAAAAACAGATTTTAGCAGATTCATTTAATTTTTTCTTTTTCTACATTTTTTATTCTAAAACTATGAAATTAAGAAGTCTTATCACATGAAGCTATATTAATAATCCAGGTGAAGCCTAAGGCTATGATATTAAAAAAAAAAAAAACTTAAGAAATCATAGAAGTTTGCATTAAAGTAGTTTCGTATTAAAAACATAATGTAACTTTGGAAATGAAAGCACAACTTGTGATCCATTTCTCTTATTATTTACCATGGCCATTTGAGATGGTCATTATTAGGCAGAGAACAGACATACTTCACCTACAAATGAATACAAAGTGTCTACTTGGCACTCTTTCCTCCTTAATTTCACCAGATGCTCTTGTACTATTTATGAGAGTTTTTTTCCCCCTCCGCCTGACATAAGTCTTCTACCTTCTGAGTAAAACGATATTTATAAAAGTTTATGAATTGACCCTCTGTAATGGACATATAGAGAGAAGAATTATAAACATGCATTTCACAAGCCCAAGTTATAAACTGAAAATTTAGAATTCTTTAAAGAAATACTGGGAAACCTGGTGAAACTTAGTATAGTGAATGTAGTAGTATTTAGGCTAAGTTGACCAAAGTACTGAAACAACTGCATGCAAAATGGCAAATGCTTCAAATTGCCAAGAAGCTAATCTTTCACATGGCTGTAGCTGTTGAATCGCTTTCCTCTCCATGGAGACTTAGGGACCAGGCCTTCCTCCTGTGCTTCTGCCACAGTCTAAGTTCTCACCATCATTGTCTGGTTCCTCCTGGAGTCGAAAGACAGAGTATGGGGAGACCAGCCTACATTTTTTTTTTAAGACAGTTTCACTATATTGCCCCAGCTATAGTGCAGCTGGGCATTATCCTAGTTCGCAGCAACTTGAACTCTTGGTCTCAAGTGATCCTCCTGACTCAGCCTCCCAAGGAGATGGGGCATGCACCTCCACTCCTGGATAAATATTCTATTTTTTTGTACATACAGGTTTCACATTGCTCAGGCTAGAATCAAATGCCTGGCCTCACGAGATCCTCCTACCCTGGCCTCTGAGAGTGTTATGATGATAGGCATGAGCCATCACACCCGGTGGCCTACATTTTATAAGCTATAGTTCAGAGGTAGGATATGCTCCTCTGTTTACTTTCCATTGTCTAGAAATTAATGATATAACTATGTCTCAGTGCAAGAGGGGGTGAGAAATACAATTCTTGGTTAAGTCCATGATTTTTAGCTACAACTAACTGTTCATATACCAGGCTGGGAAGAAGAAATTTGAGGAAACACCTAGCATTCTGCTGAATGCATCTTCATCTTTGAATTCAGCTTTTGATCTTAAAATTCAATTATCTTGATCTGGAAAATTGTTTTGTCTTTATATGCAAGTCATTTTTTTCATTATTTACAGTTCTTCACTAGTTATATTGAACATGTCATATTAATAAATAACACTTAGTTTTGACATAGGAATCACAATTAATTTCCATAAAAATTATCTAACTTCTTGTGGGGATAGAGAATTGGATAAACTTATGTTAATATATTCCAAATGCTTTTCTGGACGTTAGAATACTGTAGTGAACAAGACAGACACAGAGCTTCTGTTCTAGTGGGTAGATAAAAATAAACAAAAAAAGAAACACAAATTGACAACATGACTAGAGAGTGATAAGTGCTATGAAAAATGAGGTGAGTGGGAATGGTAAGCAACACTGAGGAGCTAGTCACAGAGAATTTCTGAAAAGATGACTTTCACATGGGGATGGGAATGATGAGAGAGCATCAACCATGCAAATACTCAAGTAGAAATGTCCAAGGTAGTGAGGATAGCAAATCTAAAGACTTACTTCAGGGCTGAGCTGGGAGCTTTCATCAGAGGAGGCATTTGTGAACAATGAGTTGATGCACAGTAGTCCAAGGTATGAGAGATTGCCAGAGGACCAGACAGGGGGGAGTCCATCTAGGGTTTTGGAGGCCATGTAGGGATCCTGGCATTTATTTTATTCGAAAAAACAGTACTGGAGTGTCTGAAGCAGGAAATTAGTTTGGTCTGTTAGGCCTTTAAATTATTGCCAAAGGAGCTCAAGTGTCGATACAGTGAGAAGAAAAAATGGGGGTTTTCAGAATATGTACCTAACTCTTATGTGGAAAACTTCGAAAGCCTTGTTGGGGGAGGCAATATTTGAGTTTGAGTTTTGAAGGATTAGCTGTAGTTAGATAAGTGACAGAGGTAAAACTGGCTAAAAGAGACAACAATGAGAGTGTAAAAAATCGTAAATCATTCTCTGGCAGATTATGAGGTCCAAAGGCATAACCAGAAGTGCAATCATGGAGGGTTTTTTTTTTCTTTCATTATGCTGTGGTATTTGGGTTTTACCTTCAGCACAAAAAAGCCATGGGAGGACCTAAGCCAAGTTTGGCATAATCACAATTGCCATTTAGAGAAAGCCCTCCCGAAAACCTGGGGAGATTGGACTGGATGGGTTTGGCATGGAGAGTAGTTCTTTACATCAAGAGTGACAAGGTTTTAAAGCCCAAAAAACCAAGACTGTGGATCTACCAATGTGTGTTAAATATCAGTCGGGAGAAAAGGGAGACGTCTTGGATATTTTCCAGATTTTTACTTTTGTTGGCAGTCTCAAAGACAGGGTATACAGGAAGAGCAACAAACATGAATTGGATGGGAGGCAGGAAGGGGCTACAAAGATGTGGTGGACATATAACATGTAAGTGGAGTTTTATTTGCAATAAGAAGCAAATTTCCAGGAGCAAAACATTTGTTGATAGTTGAAAAATCATGCATATTAAAAGATACTGAAGTATTCCTTTCAACTTAACTTACTGTCTAAATACGTAAGACAGAGTCAGGTATTTGTCGTTAAATAACATATTTAGCTAAAAAAAAAAAAAGTACGTCTCATAGCAACAATTTCCAAAGTTGCATGTAAGGGTATTTTTATATCAATCAGTTAGTGAAGACTATACCTATTTGTTTAACATTATTTATCAGTTAATATTAATAATCGTACAAATAATCACATAAATGATTTACTAAACACATTTCCTCTTAGACATTGTCCATGCAGTATATTAATTTCCTCATTTAGTCTTCCCAACAGTCCTGTTAAGTGAAAACGAGTATTGTTTCCATGGAATGTGTAATGAAGCTGAAGCTCAGAGAGGTTATGGACCAGCTCCTGACCGGCGGGGGCGGGGGCGGGAGCAGGAGTCCTAGCCCTATTTTGATCTACAAGCTAACACAGCCTCTGTCACATTTTATTCAATTCAACAGAGATTCATTTAGGTGTCTTCTTATTATAGATGCTATTAAGTTTGAAATAAAAAGTATAGACTTACTTTTTCAATTTTAAGGGAATTTGGCATCATTTTAACTAGATACAGTCCCTAATGAAAATAAGAGGCATCAGGGCTGGTTTCGGTGGTGGGATTAGCAGGTCTGGATTCAAACCCAGTTCAGCACTTGTTGACTAGTTTATCTTAAGCAAGTTTGTTTTCCTCTGAAATGTCACATCTATAAAACGAGGGCTGTAACTCAGTATTTAGTGTGTTAACCATCGAGTTTTAGAAGCAGAAATGCCAAACTAGTATTTTCTTCAGCAAAAATGAAACTCTTAATAGCAAGCTGGTTGCAGAATTTTCTTTTCCTCCCTGTTTAAATCAAGACAAAGCATTCTCTATTCTGGTCCCAGTAACTTTGCCAGCCTTTGTTCCTCCCCTCACTCTGCAGGCAAAAAACAAAAACAAAAATAATTAAGAGCTGACCGGACTGTGGTTTTAAACTCGAGGGGTGCGGGTCCTGGGGACTGGAACTCGCCATCCCGAGTGTGTTTGTCACCAGCCCCTTCTCGTTTTCCGCTTGGCTTTTTGCCCTTCTTCCCCATGTGTTGGCTGTTCTCATTTCCAGATCAGAGTTGACCTTTTTTGTAAGGTTAAAAAAAGCGTTAAAAGCCTCTGCCTTTTTACTGTCATACATTATTAGCTTTCTCATCCCATCAAATGAAAGAGCTGTGTTCTCCTTTACCTAGCCCTTGTGACTGATGTATTTAAAGAAAGGCTTTTTTCCCCTCAATTTTCTTACACTTTACCCCCACACCAAAAACCCTAACAACATTAACTAATTTAACAAATGTAGTAAAAATAGGCCTCCATCTCCACATAGAACTCCCTATACCTACTGTAATTAAAAATTAATACTGACTTGCTTTGAATCAATTATCTTAAAAATACCCAATAATCACAAAATTAGGGCAGAATCTCTTTCACTGTCAAGTATGTATATTTTAAATATTTCTGTATATGTTGTTGCCTTGGGTAATACATAGATAGCAAAAGATGTTATCATTGTATAACACGATCTCTAAAACTTTTTGTTTAGAAACAATTGAAGAGTCACATGCAGATGTTAGAAAAAGTAGAGTACATGTATTTGTTATATAGTTTTTCACAAATATTTTTAAACATAGTCATTTCTATTTGTGTGCCAGCCTAGTTCTTTGATAGACCAATATACTTGCCTTTGTTTGAGACCTGAAAGAATTTTTTCATTGTCAATACAATTTTTGTCTTCCCACAGCAGTCGCATGTTTGCAAATATTATTTTTGTCCTCTGGAGAATTCTTGGAAAAAAGGAATCTTTAAAAATCCCAAAATAAAAATGCAAGAATTATTTACTACTGAAAAATTGTTTAAAGTAGGTAAAATGATTACAATAGTTAAAGTATTTTACCTACTCCAAAATGTTTTTGTTACTTATTATGTAAAGCTCATAGAAAAGTTCTCATATCATTGTATTTAACAATTGATACTTGTAATGTAGCATGGTGTTAGTGTATGTGTGTGCCCGCATGTGTGTGTGTGTACAGGCAAGCGTATGTTTGTGGTTACTTTAATTTGTAGATCATAAATTGCATGTGTCCGGAATGTAATAATCTCTGTTATTTTCATTGTGACATTTATTTTTATCATATTTTCTATAGGATTAGAAATCTCTCCAAAGACACATATTTTTTGAGACCCACAAACAGAACGAAAGCTCTTTCAAAACAGAAGGGTTAAAACTCTCTTCAGAATTCTACAGTGTTTTCCATGATCTAATCATAAAACTAAATTATAATGGTGACAGCCTTCCATATCTGGTTCCTCCGAGTCCCTTTAAATTAATTCAACACCATTACAATTCCGGGCAGCTAGAGGCTGTGACTTGGAGTCCAATTAAAAACATAACATAATTTAACTATTGATAAAAAGATAATCTTAGAAAGTTCTTTTTCATGGGAATTATTAAAAACTTGACATATCCCACATGGGAATAACAATTTTATTTCACCTCAGGTAAGGGAAGTAAATGGAAATAAATTCAATTGTAAGTACAACTAAAAGAACTGCCTCCAAAAATATAATTTTAGAGACTTAAACCAATGTTCCTGATGATTAATAGAAAAAAACTCAGGCTTTTCTTTGTAAGTTAAAAGTGGAAAAACAAACACTGCAAACCCTAACGTAGTATTAGCTTTTAAGTCCAGCAAACCAAAACCACCGAACAGAAACTTCTCAGGTCAAATTGGAAGAAGCTACTGGATCAGTGAAAAGTGTCAGAGATGGGTTTGGAGACCACTCGAGTTCTTAGCTCAATAGCATGTATGATAATTTGGCACAAGTGTTAAAAAAACCCCAAACCCAACTAATAGGTAGGCAATAACTCACTTTTGTTGACAGCCTTAGGAGAAGCACACGTTTCTAATATTCTTTATTAACTATCATGGAAATCCTTACCCAGTGGGGTTACAAATTCCTATGTGCCTATAGTGGATGCTGTCACGAAAGAGCAGTCCCTTCCTGGTTTTTTGTGGAGGTGGGCTGACATCTTGGCTCTGGCACAAAGACAGAGAAATGTCTTCCTTCAGAAGACAGCCACAGGAACACCTACTAGGTGAAGGGAAAAATGTGCCTTATTTTTCTTTATTTAAAATGTGCATTTTTGTTACTTTAAAATATTTCATGAACATGATTTTTGTCCAAAAATATGTAAACGAAAATAATGAGTTTTGTCCCACATTCAAAGTTCGTATTAACTTAGACATTGACAATGACCACGTTTCCTTTATTATTCATTAAAAAGAAGGTTCATCAAGCAAATGAATTGTGTCAATAACATCAATAAGTAATATGCAGCAAATGAATTTTCAAATATTTATTTTAAACCTTCCTTATTTTTACTTCAGCTCCACTCTACTTCAGCAAACCATCCTGACTCACCTCTTTTTCCCTATCAATCTCTAGCTCCAAGGTAGCTTAAGAAACTTATCCATTTACTGGAAGCCACTGGAAGCCCAGACTGGTGGGTTAAATTGTGATGGCCCCAGGTTAATATAGTTGATGGACTTGGTCAGTAACAGTGTTGTTGAAGTGAATTTCAATAGATACCCATGCAAGAGAACAGACAGGTAGGCAGTTAGCCGTGAGAAACCACAATATTAAGGCAGCTTTCGTACACTGTTTAGGGTAGAGGCAGGGTTTCTGTAACTGAGATGAGGCTCACAGAGCAAAGCAGTATCATTTGGGTCTAGATGTACTGTTGCAATAACTCTTTTATTATGCCTCCATACAGAAGCATGTTGGAGTATATAAACTAGTTCATTTGCAATGGACTTGAGCATAAGGCCCTTTGTCCAAGTGACCTGGGGTAGGTACCTTAAGGATGGCTGCAGAAGCCCCAGTGCTGTCCCAGGGCATATTATTATTGATTTAATGGGAAGGCCCTTACCTAAAGAAACAAAAACAATAAAATAACTTTCTACTTCAAGTTAGAATTGGTCAGAAAATTGGGGCAGAATACCTGGCTTTTGAAGGTAGATTAGATTATTACTGGGACACAGGATTTGGAGGACACTATTTATTGGGGTGAAGAACAATATAATAAGTAGGGGCTGACATTGGTTTGCTGTGAAAATCCAATGAGGTAAAGCTGGTAAAAATGTTTTGCTAGTTATGAATCCCTGGTTTAATAAGATTTTAGTCATATGTTATTGCCTTAATATTTGTACTGATTCTAGTTACTAAGGTCAATACATTCAATAAACGTGTATGCATGTCAACGATTATGGGTATATACAAACTAAAGGAGTACCAGCTTAACTTTAATGGCCCATTTTCTTGCTTTTCATTTCAAATTAATATGAGGGTACATATTTTTAGATTACATTGTTCTCACTTCCAAGGTAAAGTTCCATTTGTAAAAGAACCCCCTCACAGAAGGGGCGTGTAATGGTCCATTCTTATTCCCCTCCCATATTAATTATAAAATGCCAAATTAATGCCTCAGATATATATTCATTCACATCTTTCAACTAATAAAATTGAAAGTTATTGAGTTGCAGTGCATTAACATTTCTGTTAGGATTTTGCTGATCTTCTGAAAATTCTTACAAATGTTACTCTTGATTCTCCAGCTCTCTTTTTTTTTACAGATGCTCCTCAACTTATGACAAGACTGCATCCAGACAAACCCATCAGAAGTCAAAAATCTCATAAATAAAAAATGCATTTAAGGCCTTGACAATATGATTGGTGTTAGAGATCTTTTCAACACTATGCTACTGAATTTTTTGCTTCTGTTCTAAAATTTGCCTTTACTGATTTCCCACATGGTTTTAGTTCTTTCCTTCTGCTATAACAAAATACCTGAGACTGGATAGTTTATAAGAACAGAAGTTTATTCCTTGCAGACCTAGAAGTCCAAGATCAAGGTGCCAACATATTCAGTACCTGGTGAAGGCTGATTTTTACTTCCAAGATGGCACCTCTAGCTGTATCCTTACATGGAAGAGGGGCAAATACTTTGAGCTCATATGGTGTAAGGTTGCAGGGCAAAAGGCGTAGCTAGTTTTCTCCAGTCCTTTATGAAAGCACTAATCCCATTCATGAGAATGGGGCTCTCACGATTGCCTCCCAAAGGCCCCAACTTTTAATACCATCGTTTTTGGATTTAAGTTCCAACATACCAGTTTTGAAAGGACAAATATAGTCATACCACTGCATTCTGTCACTGGCCCTTCAAAATACATTTATTCTGTCCCAATATCCCTGAAAGCCTTAACTTTTTTCAACATCAACTTTGAAGTCTAAGTTCAAAGTCTCATTTAAATATTATCTAAACCAGATATGGGTGAGACTCAAGGTATGATTTATCCCTAGGTAAGTTCCCCTCTAGTTGTGAATTTGTGAAATAAAACAAGTTATATACTTCCAAAATACAATTATGGGACAGACATAGCATAAACATTTCCATTCCAAAAGGGAGAAACAGGAAAGTAGAAAGAGATAACAGATCCTGGATAACAGATCCAAATTCAAAATACAACGGGGCAAACTTTAAATCTAAAAGCTTGAAAATAATTTTCTTTGACTTTATATTTTACCTGTTGGACACACTAGGGAGAGGTTGGACCTCTAAATTTCTGAACAGCCCCATTCTAAGGCTTTAGTGGGCGCAGCCCACACAGCATCTCTCAGGGGTTGGAGTTGGTAACCTGTAGCAATTTCAAGCTGGCATTGCCTGTTGGTGGCTCCATAGATTTGGGGTCTCAAGGGCAACCATTTCCCCATGATTCCACTAAGTTATGCCCTACTTGGGCTCTCTTCAGTGGTTATAACCCCTCAGCTCTGCTAGGCATTGTCCAAGTAAGGACACTCCTGGATCCAATGGGCATTGCCCCAATTGGGACTATCTGTGGTGTACTGCTTTCTGTGGGAGATATCTGCTCAGGCCCTGAGCCTCTCTGAGGCATCCTCTGAAATCTAGATGGAGGTAGCCAGGCACACCTAGCTCCTGCACTCTGTGCCCATGAGAAGTTGGCCCCTCAAGGATGCTACCTATATTTACTGTTTGTGCCTTCTGGAGGAAAGGCCCAACCTGTACCTGGGTCTTTTGAGTTATAGCTGGCAGGTGGTGGCAAGGAATTTGCAATAAAATGTAGGGAGCATAGTAAACGTGCAGTGGCTCATGCCTGTAATTCCAGGCATTTGGGAGGCAAGATAAGGAAGATTTATTTCAAGTGAAGAGTACTAGACCAGCCTGGGCAATACAGCAAGACCCCATATCTACAAAAAATTAGAAAATTATCCATGTATGATGGTGTGTGTCTATAGTCCAAGCTACTTAGGAGGTAGGAGGTTTGCTGGAGCCCAGGACTTGAAGACTGCAGTGAACTATGATCATGCCACTGAACTCCAGCCTGGGTGAAAGAGTGAGAATTTTTCTCAAACAAACAAATAAACAAACATGAAAAAAGAATGCAGGTTCAGGGAGTAGAGATTCAAAGTGAACATAAGCAAGTGAACACTCCCTTTAAAACATTCTTCCCTTAAGATTCTGGGCCTGTGATGGGATAGGGGTCTCAAAAGTCTGTAAATTTCCTTTGGGATCATTCTCTCTTTCTTTCTGTCTTTCCCCCCCCCAACATCCTCACTCTGTTTCCAAGGGTAGAGTGTGTGGCATCATCATAGCTCACAGCAGCTTCAAATTGTTGGGCTAAAGGGATCTTGCCTCAACCTCCCAAGTAGCTGGAACTTGAGGTGTCTGCCATGATGCCTGACAAGTTTTTCTATTTTTTTTTCTTTTTTGCTAGAAATGGGGTCTTGCTATTGCTCTGACTGGTCTCCAACTCAGGAGCTCAAGGGATCCACCTGCCTCAGCCTCCTAGAGGGCTAAGATTATAGGCTTGAGACTCCGCATCCGGCTCTCTTGATGAATATCATCTGGCTTCTTCCCAGTTGTGGTAATTTCCGTATCAAATATAGTAGAACCTCTGACCACTCAAGGGACTGTAACAAACTGGTCAACCTATAGAGGTAGTCAACATAAAGAACAGAATTGCCATTTCCATCTATATTTCTACGAATATTTTGATTACATACACCTAAGTAATCTCCAAGAATATTAAAACATTCTCTACAGCTGTCCTTCCTCTTCTTCTCAGCCTATACAGAAAAGCCCTTTACGGTCCAGCTTTTACCCATCACCCAGCATCAAAACTGCTTCTACATTTTGGGTATTTGTTACAGCAACACCCAATTCACACTAAAAAATTCTGCCTCATTTTTCTCCTGCTGATGTAACAAAATATCTGAGCCTGGGTAATTTTTAAGTGCAGAAATTTATTTCTTGCAGGTCCCAAAGCTGGAATGTCCAAGATCAAGGTACTAGCATGTTTGGTGAGGGCATGTCTCTTCTTCAAAAGTGTGTCATGTTGCTAGATCCTTACATGGGGTGAATGCTATGTCCTCGCATAGCAGAAGGCAGAAAAACAAGAAGTCTACCGAGCTAGTTCCTTCTAGCCCTTTTACATGGGTCATTACAAAAGTTTCAAGATACACAAAAATCAAGAAACCTAAAATCCACATGGATGGAAACAAATGAAGCTCTCTCAACAACCCCAATAAGCTGAGCAAGATGAAACCTGCATGGGATGAATCAGAAAGGACATTGTTGACATTTCTTGGAAATGAAATAATGGGCCATAATAGCCTGTCTCAAAACTTTCGAAATAACACACATATAAGGGCATTAATGTCACTTACAAGGGCAGAGCTTTACTACCTAATCATTTCTCAAAGGCCCCATCTTCCAATACCATCACTTTGAGGTTTAAATCCCAACATAAGAATTTTGGAGTGTCCCAATCATACGCTTAAAACATAGCACTTGCTGCCTCTGATGCTATAGATTTCTTTTCTTTTCTTTCTTTCTTTTTTTTTTTTCGGAGATAGTCTCACTTTGCCACTCTCAGTAAAGTGCAGTAGCATTCAAGCTCACGGTAACCTCAAACTCTTGGGTGAAGTCATTCTCTTGTCTCAGCCTCCCAAGTAGCTGGGACTATAGGCACCTACCACAAAGCCCAGCTATTTTAAGAGACAGGGTCTTGCTCTGGCTCAGGCTGGTCTCAAATTCGTGATCTCAGGCAATCCACTTGCTTCGGCCTTGCAGAGTGCTGGGATTACAGGTGTGAGCCACTGTGCCCTGCTGCTATATAGATTTGTAATCTTTGCCTGCTTATACTTCTCACTCTCTGTTTTCTCTGGACTCTTTCTCCTGCTATTTCCATAAAAACTCATTCTATAGCTCATATCAAAAAGTCTCCATGCTGCAGATTTTGGCATGGATGTAGAGAGAAGGGAACACTTTTGCACTACTGGAGGGACTGCAAAATAATACCTTTTTGGAAGAAAGTATGGAGAATCTTCAAAGAACTCAAATTGGACTTCCCATTTGATCCTGCAATCCCATTACTAGGTATCTACTCAGAAAAAATCCTTTTATCATAAGGACATTTGCACAACCTATAAGCCCACCAACCCAGAAATGAACTAAGAAGCTGTGGTATGTGTGTATCATGGAATACTATTCAGCCATTAAAAAATACAGAGACTTTATATCTTTTTTTATTAACTTGGATGGAGGTGGAACACATCCTTCTTAGTAAAGCATTACAAGAATGAAGAAGCAAGAATCCAATGTACAAAATTCTAATATGAAGGAAGTAGATTATCTAATACTCGGTGGAGGTCCGGAGAATGGGGGGGTGGGGAGAGAGGAGAAGGGGGAATGGAGGGGTTACAGTATAGCACACCTCTTGGAAGCAGGACACAATTATAAGAGGAACTTTACCCAACAACTGCAGTCAGTGTAACCTAATTTTTTGTACCTTCGATGAATCCCAAACAATAAAATAAAAAAAAAAACCTCATTCTATCCTCTCACTTTTCATGGTCAGCTTTCACCCCTTTTAGTACTACTTCCTGAATCCTGCCTAGATTTATTGTCTAAAGAATGGGATAGTTCTCAAATTATTTCCCAATGTTTGACATGGAGTTAGTTTATCTATATCACAAGCAAAGGATATAGAAAAGTGAAAAGCAATGGCTTTTATAATATTTTGAGTCCCAGAACCCTTTGGGATCTAGTTAAAATTATTGTGAACTCTCAAGAAAAAGAAAGTACACATACATAAATACTCCACATACAGAATTTTAAGAGGTTTACTTCAGAAGTTGTAAGTGGCTCTGCTATTACTACCTTGTCCTACATAGATCTAGTATCTTTCTCCAAGGGTCTGTGCACCTCAGGTTAAGAGTTTTCTTAGGCTTTAGACAGGCCTCAGTGTAAATGCTGATTTTGACTATATGATTCTAAAAGAAATCAACATTTCACTAAGCTGAAGATTAACAACATTCATTTCTTCAGCATTGTTGAAGATTAGAGATAATTTGATAATATCCTAGAGTAGGAAAGTCCCTCAGTAAACCTACCATCCTAATTAAAAACAATACATCTCTTCACTTTATGGTGGAACATTAGGTCCTACATAAAGATAACTGTATTAAGGTTTTAGTGAACTAAATTAAAATTGTATTCAAGAAATTGCTTTCCATACCTTTTTTTCCTTCACATTTGAACAACGGGCTTGTGCTAATTTTCATCATTATGTCATCGTACTCATGTGTTGGTTATGTAACTAAAGACTGTAGTTAAAGTTCTTAACTCTTTCCGATTAAAAGGAAGGAGGATTTCTTTACTAAGTTTAGAGAATTTCTTGAGTTAAAACTTTGCTCCTGTAGGCTTTTAACACTAATTGCAGCTCTAAACATTGATTGAGATTCATACAAATTTGTATTCTAACTTTATAAATTGTCTTAAATCCATTAAAAATTTTCAGATGTCAAAGAAAAAAACTGCACATGTCTTTCCTAATGCAATTTAGTTAAATGTCTTCCAATGATTCTCAAGAGTAAAACAACTGATTACACACATGGTACAATTTTATTACATATATGGACAGAAAGGGCTGAAACTCATCCAGATTAGTGCTGCTCAGATCTCAATAATCATGGTGATAGATCCTGACATGTAAAGATTGTAAGTACACACTTCCTGACCTGTGAAAAGAATATAAGAAAATGAACAAGGAGGTTTGCCTTTCATCTACACTGATATACAACCACATCATTTTGAGCCAAGAGAGAGAATAAAATCTCATTTTTAGTTGTTCATGCAGTGGTTGTACTTGCTTTATCATTTGCTCACAAGCATCTTCTTATGGGCCGGTCTCTGTGCTTGACCCTGGAGACATAAAGATGTATAACACATTGGTCTTGCTTTCAGAGGCCAAGTGGAGAGCAAGTCCTTGACTCCCGTTTAAAGAAGACTGCAAAGCACAAAGGTTAAGCATAAAGGCTTCTCTATCCATCTGTCCTAAATCAGCATCCTTCCTCTGAAATTTACTGCTATGCCAGAAAGCCTTTGGAGGATCAATTTCCTCATCTGTAAAACATGGGAATGATATGTAACTTGCAGGACTGTTGTAGGGATTAAGCAGAATTAAGGTATGAGACAAGCTTAACAATAGGGCTGACATATATTAGTTGCTCAATAAATGGTTGTTGTTACTGCACCTACATCATCTTAATTCCAGTATATGAGACAGCTTCTCTGTGACACTCTGGTAGCCTTGGAGTTCTGTTTTACTGCTGAATAAGTAGCACAGATATGAGTTGCTTCCAGGCATCTACCAATTGATAAATGTAATAAATTTGCCCAATGGACAAATTAAAAAAAAAAGATAAATTGCTTATTTCAATGAAATAATGAGTTGCTGGTAAAAAAATTTAACTGAGGTTAGATTTTGAAAGATGGCAATGAAAACAAAATAATCCAAAAACTAAATTTTGAAATACTTCTTACTTCAGTTATCCATCAGGAGCAGGAGCAATAGACCATCAATGAAAATAACTAAAGTTTCCTGTTTCAATAAATTGTTTTTCAAGATGAAATTGTCTTATTTCCCATAATATTGTCATAAATTGAATATTATTCCTAGACCCACAGAGCACTATATAATCACATGTCAACCTGAGTGACCAATTCCTTATATAAACTTTCATATCTAGAATGTTTGCACACAATGCCTTGTGTAATAACCCTTAAGTTCTGGAGTGCATTTTTATACAAAATTTCATTTTTTCATATATGCAATGCGATCTTTTAAAAACATTCTTAAAAGCCACAGTGCTTCTTCATTCTTCTGCCACCAGTCTCAAAGTTATTGGTAATTTCTTGAATGTTTCCATGACACCTGACAAATACAGTTAAGTATTTCCACAATGCCTTTCATGATATCTGCGAGCTCTGGAAAAAGTATTAGATGATAAATGAAATGAATGAGGTAGAGTGTAAAGCCCATTTGTTTCCACAGCTCTGTTGAAGCTGTTCAAATAGTTATGGGTTATAGAAAACCGTATAGGGTCAGTGCTTTTGGTTTATAGAGCTATAATTGCCATTTGGCAGGAAAAGGGAGAAGTTGCTGCTTCACTATTTTGTTTCTAGGGCTTAGAGAATTAACCTGTGTGAATTTCATAATCAGTAGTTTTAAAATTTGAGTTTTCAATTTTTAGAAGTACTGACATTAATATATTCCCAGTTCAACCTTTCTATGAACAAGGATTTCTGATGGAGTGACAACGACAAAGGTGCGACTCAAAGCTGATAAAAATATGGGTAATGAAGAAAAGTTAATTTCAAAAGTTTAGTTAAAACATCGAAGACAGTAAGTAGTAATAGGAATAACCACAGTTGCAAAATATAGTGGACTGAATGCTTGTGTGTCCTCCCAAATCTGTGTGGAAACACTAATAGTAATGAGATAACACCTGGAATTGGGATCTTCAGGACATAATTAAGTCACGAGAGTGGAGCACTCATGAATGGGATTAGGGCCTTCAGCTAGCTCTCCACCACATGAAGGTACAGCAAGAAGGCCGCCGATAAACCAGGAACAGGCCCCTCACCAAGAACCTGGCCATGGTAATGCCCTGATCTTGGACTCTTATGGTCTAGAACTGTGAAAAACAAGTGTTTGTTGCTTAAGCTTTCCAGTTTATGGTAAGTTGTTGTAACAGCCTGAGCTGGCTAAGTCACTAAATACAGAAATATTTATTCATTTGAAGCTGTTTTGGTGCTTCAGATTTAAGCTACACTTTGGTTTGTCTAAACCCACTTTGCAGTATGCTTACCATGTTATGACAGAGGAAGAAAAATGCATAAATTTAGATTTACGATTTATGTTGGCACAAACAAGTTAAGCTTGATATAAAGTAGAATGTTTAACTTTGAAGTTTTTTAAAAATAAAAAATGAATTTCCAAAGAGTATTGTGGAATTTTCCAAAACTATATATATATATTTTTAATAATTTTATTAGATCATAATTGTGTACATTGGTGCAATCATAGGGCAGAATGTGCTTCATAAACAATCAGAAACATTTGGATCGTACTGTGAGAGATAGCCCTCATAGCATTTTCCTATGTTAATCTGCTTGATTATAGTAATCATTTTACTTTATATGAAAACATGATGTTGTACAACTTAAATATATAAAATAGAAAATAACAAACTTCCAGAACTTGAGGAGACTTCCTGAGATTATCTATGCTACTTCTTGCCTTCAATCTACGGTCTCAAATGTTGTCAGGTAGATAAACAAGTGTTAAAATATAGTTTTGATACTCTACATTTAATAAGTTTCACCAGTACCAAAACTATATTTTAACACTTGTAGTGTTAACACTTGTAATGTAGAGTATCAAAATATATTTTAACACTTGTTTATCTACCTGACACTTTTGAGACCGTAGTTTGAAGGCAAGAAGTAGCATAGATAATCTCAGGAAGTCTCCTCAAGTTCTGGAAGTTTGTCATTTTCTATTTTATATATTTAAGTTGTACAACATCATGTTTTCATATAAAGTAAAATGATTACTATAATCAAGCAGATTAACATACCTATCACACTTCATGTAGTTACCTTTTGTGTGTAGGTGTGGTAAGAGCACCAAAACGCTACTGTCTTAGTCAATTTGCAGTATGCAATACAATATTATTAACTTGCAAATGACAGCACCCGATTTTAAAGGCCAAATAATATTCCATTGTATGTGTGTGAAACATAGGTGTGCGTGTGTGTATATATATCTTTTTCCATTTAGCTGTCAATAAATACTCAGGTTGATTCTGTGTCTTAACTATGGTGAACGATGCTACAATGAACATTGGAGCACAGACAATCTCTGTGTGAGGTTGATTTCATCACCTTTGGATATTTACCAAAAGGGAGATTGCTGGATCATATGGTAGCCCATTTTTAATGTTTTGAAAAACTTGCAAACTCTTTTCCATTATTACTGTACCAATTTGCCTTCCCACCCACAGCATTCAAGGGTTCTCTTTTCTCCACGCCCTTGCCAACACTTATTGCTAGTCTTTTTGATAATAATCATCATAACAAATGTCGTAATATCTCATTGTGGTTTTGATTTGCATTTCCCTGACAATTGGTGATGCTGAGAACCTTTGCATATACCTGGTGGCAAGTTTTATATCTTCTTTGAAAAAAATATCTATTTAGAATCTTTCTTCATTTTTGAATCAGGGTATATTTATTATTATTATTATTATTCTTTGCTACTGAGCTGTGTGAGTTCCTCATGTATTTCGAGTATTAACCATTATCGAGCATATGATGTTTAAATATTTTTTCCCAATCTTTAGGCTACTCTCTGATTTTTTGATTGTTTCCTGTGCTGTGCTCTTTCCTTTAGTTTTGTATAGTGCCACTTGTTTACTTTGCTTTTGTTATATGAGTTTTTGATGTGATATCCAAAACATCATTGCTAAGTCCAAATTTCTCATCTAATTAGCATGAAATTATCTCTGATCTCTCTTCAATTTTCTCATCGAGTGTTTATATTTTGAGAAATGAGAAAATAGAATCTAGTACTGTTATTTTCCGGCAATATTCTGAAAAGATTACTGAAAATTCATTGGTTCACCTTAAAAAAAACTTGTGACTAGTAGTACATAGTACATGTTTATTAAGAACAAGTCAAATCTGCTGGGGAACCGAAGATCTATCAAGCCAGCACAAATCATTTGGCAAAAAATCTCTAGGAATCCTAGGTCAAAAGCTAGAGGGGCACTAAACCTATGGTGGCCTGTTTATAGTGAGTGTCTAAATAGGGCGTTTTCTTCTACAGGAATCCTTCTTCGGGCTTTCCCCACTCAAATATTGTATTAATGATTTCAGTGAAAAGAATTATGATGCTCCGATCACACCTTTGGAAAAGAATAGAACAGGCAATGCTTTTCGTGATACTGTCAGGATTTTGTATGATCAAATAAATAAAATAAAATTTAATGATGTTAGAGATAAACTACTTCATAAAGATTAAATTAAGTAGTGGTACTAAAGTATACAATGAGAAATAAGGTAATTTAACAGTAATTAATATTAAATTTAAGTTAAATTTTCTCAGCAAATAATTCTTTGGGTGTCTATACCAAGCTCTGAGCTAGAACTATGGATGGACATATAAAGGAGATAAACATTTTCCCTACTTTCGTGGAGCTTATATTGAAGTTGGTGAATGAAAAATTTACTGAAAATGCTTACACAAACAAAATAATGATTTCAAAAGTGGTAGAGAGAGGGGAAAAAGAAGGGATATCAAGAGAAAGCTCAATAAGGAGTAATTATTTTAGATAAAATAACCAGGGAAATTCTCCCTGAACTCATGATATTTATACTGATATGTGAAGAAAGAGGCTAACCCCGTAGGAAGACATGGCGAGAATTTTCCATTTAGGGCAGATAAATGCAAAGTTCTTGAAGCAGAAAAGAACCTGGTGTGGTCCGGAAATAGCTAACAGGCTTATGTTAGTGGATTGTGAAGATCCTGGGGAGGAAAAATATATAATAACGTTGTAAAGGTAGGAAGAGGCAGAAAAGTGTTATTATTGTAATCAAGATAAAACATTATTGTGGCCCCAATTAAGTTAGCAACAAAGGCAAAGAAAAGATTACATTTAAAAAAAAATGTTGATGCTAGATCAGGAAATATCTGCTGATAGGCTGATGGATTAGATGTGGAAAGTAAGAATTAGGGAGGTTTATGACTGTTTCCCGAGTTTCTGCATGTGAGCAAGTAGGAAGTGGTTGCCTAAGTTAGGGTGAGAAAGATTTGGGGAAGAGTGAAGATTTTCATACTGGCCGTGTCATGTTCAAGGTGGATGTGAGAGCTTTCAGTGGCGGTGTAGAATACTCAAATATGCAAGAGGGAAGGTCTGAGCCGCTTACATCAGTATCAGCGTCGCCAGCAGGGGGGATGGCATTTCAATCCGTGTGAACAGATAAGAGCAGCTCCCGAGAGAGACGAGGCACAGGATCACGGAAGGGTCAGGCAGCGCAGGCAGGATCTCAGCATTTAGGGGATGTGAAGAGAAAGAGCTGGTGAAGGAGACCAAAGAGCCAACGAGGAGGATGAAAACTCAGTCGTTTTAGGGGGCATGGGAGCCAAGAGGGAAAATTATTTTTTAAATGAGATTAAAAAATCAGCCTAATTGGATGGAATGAGATGCAAACCAAAAGGCTATTGGATTTGGCAATTTGGAAGTGATTGGAGCGCTTGACAGATGAAGTGTCAGTGAAGTTAGAGGAAAATAAGCAAGCTAGGCAGGGAAGGTAAGACAGGATAGATCAATAAAAGGGAAACGAGAGGTATGAAGATGGAGACATTGTGTTTAATCAAGTAATTTTAGAAAAAGGAGCAACAACACACCGAAGTGGCGGCTAGAAAGAGATGAGGCTTTTTTAGTGTAAAGTCCTACACCGTGACAGCACGCTCATGAATCCAGTAGCAATAAAGCAAGCTGTGACAACAGCGTGGTCTAATGTCTTTGTGCTAACACTGGAAGGAACAGCCCGCCCCTTCACGTGGCCGGAGTTCTCGTGCTGGTTCTTTCTCATCTGGAACCTGCTCCCTCAGCTCAGAACAGATAGTTTTGTGGGTCACCGGTTCTCCTCTGGCAGGAACCGTGCTGCTCAGTACAGAGAAGTAGAGACACACTGACTTCCGGCCCACCTAGGCGGGTCTCCGCTGTCGTGCTGCTGGTTGGTGGACCTGTACTCCCTAGGACAGTGGGCAGGTGACAGGGTTGGTGAACGATGCCAGGTTACCCCCAGTTCCCAGGCCCCTGGATGGGGTGCTTGAGTCCTGGGGGGACCAGACTGAGACCGAGCTGGCAAAGTGGCTCTCACACCTCCCTGGGTGTAATGGCTGTGATGCTGTAGGTTGGAGTGGGCACCCTCCTGCTGCAGAAAATGTCAAGGCGGGCGGAGGTGGGCGGACTGCAGTGGAGGGAAAATCGGAATCAGACAAGCAGTACAGAGACGCGTTGGTTTGTGGCTTAGGATGTAACAACCTAAGGCCCTTTTGTTTTCTTCTGTTTTTTCAGAGAACTTTGAGGTGAAGTCCACAGCAAAGTCTGAAAGGGTAGAAGAATTTTGTGCAAGGTTTGACGGAAGAAGATAAGGTATGAAATAATCATTGTGTGGGGAATATAAAAACAAGACTTTTGGCAAAACTGTTATATAAAGAACTGAGAACTCAGTTGAAGCTTGTGAAAATGAATTTAAAGCAAACCAGTCAGCTTGGTTGGTTTGCCACGAAGATCTTCAGTTCTTTCCTAATCTGTGTCATAATTCCACTTCACGCATCTCATAGTTTTGGTGTGAGGAGCAAAGTGGAGGTGCCTACATTTAGTGGTAGAGGCAACTGGTCGACAAACACATGTTATTTCTTTTTATTTTTTTCCCTAGATATTTTTTAAAGAAGTTACTGATTTTCCATTTGTTATTCAGAAGTGATTGCTGAGGCTCAGCAATCTAATTAACATACCGAAGGTCACCAGCAGTAACTCAGCCAAAACTGAATGCCAGTTTACTCATTCCAATGCCCAAGAATTTTTCACAGCAGCAAAATGAAGGAATGTGAGCCAGAGTTTGCAAATGGCAAAGCATTTATTTATTCCAGCAATAGTAAGAAGTGTACTAGAAAAGAGACTTGATAATAGTATACTACATGACTCTGCAGCAAATAATACTTATATACTTATAATAACACAAACCTTGACTACGTATTTAACTAAAAAATGGGGTATTGAAATGACAGGGTTTCAGAGGATACTGATTAAAATTTATAGCTAAATAGCAATAGTACTAGCATATTACTTAAAATTTATAAGTAATTACTAAAAAAATCAGATATAATAGAAAATGAAAATAAAGAGTTATACTAGAAATAAAGGGCAAAGAAAGTAGTGGATACTGTTTTCTATTGTAACCTTTTTATTGCTACTTAATTTTTAACTATGTTCATGTATTACATTGATAAATAAGCAAGATAGAAAATAAAGAAAACTTCTAAAAAGTTTACCAAGGCCACTCTGTAAATATGCTGCATTTTATGCTTAACTTTTGAAAGCATTGTAGAATTGATCTTGTTCTTTATATTTTCATATTTTGACAATTTAGAATATTTAGCTCTATTAATATTTAAAAAAAAAAAGAACACTATTAGGTCCCTACCAAGTGTATCCTTATGTTTCCCAAGTTCGAAAACCTGAATTCTTAGTTTGTGGTTAGTATTTGCTTTGAATTTTAACTATGAGCAATAGTTAAAACATGTTTTTTTTTCCTGCTAAAAATTTGGCTAAGGTGAAAACTTACAGCAGGATGAATGTGGCTGTAAGAAATCTTGGTTATGAAATATCCAGAAATGCACCCACAATCTTGCTTCCTTCAATTAGATTGCCAAACTTCACTAGATATTTTCGGAATTTAGGTACAATGAAATAATGAGTAAATTCCTTGAGGGCTAAAATTACATGACCAGGAAAAGACAAGTCTTTCCTGAATCACAGTATGAATGTGACAGGGAAAAAATTGGATCTTGTGTTTGGCCACACTCAAAATGCATTGGAGAATTAGGTATCTTTAGCTAAAGGCACCTCTCTATTTTTAGTTGACAGATTGATAAAATGAAAAACATATGACAATCAAATATATATTTCTTAACTCTTACAAAGAAGGTTTTCTTCTATGTACATGTGTATTTATATAAAAATACACCCAGGCATATGTAAAATATACACATGTATTATATACTTACATTTATAATACGAACATATAAATACTTGTGACTGATTTTATATCCTAACATAACAACTTTGTTTTTATAATTATATGATGTCCTTTGGAGAATAGCTCTCTTGGCTAGAACTATACTTACCCTAATATTCTCCTTAAATTTAAAAGTTTTTGAAAAAAATTGCCTCATTTGGTACGACATCCTATGAAAGATCTTGAAGATAGATTTTGGAGAATCAATGATTTCTAGGAACAGCCAAAAGTGTTTGGGATGAAGTCTTATGAAGATGAGTGAGCAACTTATGTGATCGGGTTATGCATTAGCTATAAGGTTTAATGGTCAAAGATAAGATTGCATCTCTTGACATCTCTTGTCGATTAAGCTAAAAATCTACAAAGCAAATTCAGCAGAAAGTTCCACATGTGCTTTTAAAAAATGTGTCTTTATTGAATTATGTCTTGAGTCTTGAAAGCTGATATTCTTCAACAGAAAATTGTAATTTTGCTCATTACAGCAAAAAAACAACAACAAAAAAAGTCATTTTACAGCCATAACCTGCAAATGAGTCCCAATACATGGAGAAGAAATAAATATTATTGATAAAAAATAATTAAAGAAAAAATGGCTGAAGTTAAAGTAAATCATCCAGAGGGGAATAGAAAGGAGAGCTTAGGTTGATAGAACACAAATCTGACCCTCTATAGGCCATTTTGCCATCACCTATGGGAAGCTCCTAAGAAATAAAAACAGCCCAGGGAAAAGCTGATCTAAGGGAGGGAGAAAGCTCCTGCTGGATGACATTCTTTTGTCTCTTGATCCAGCTATTCCCACAAAGAAATATCCCTAAACTTCAGAAGGAAATGGGCCAATTTTTATTTATCAATTTTTGGTCATGTCAACAGAGAAGGAGGCTGAGGAAAAGGACAAAGAAAGTGGAGCTGGAGAACTAGGGATAAATGGAAATGAACGTAAAGGCTAAATCTACCCAGGGGAAATCAATGCTATCTTTGAGAAAGATAAGAAAGTTGAGAAAGCTGACAAATTTGAAGACTTGAATAAATGATTAATTCAATATTTAAAAAAGCAATTTTGGGAGACAGATCTTATATATATTTTTCGAGCAACTTACATTGAGAATTTATACTTTTGCTTCTAATGTGCCCTCAATCCGAAAACACTACAAACTCAATGGACCTTCCTTAATTAAAGGAGCTTTCTATCTAACATCTAACATGTATTTTGCATTTATAAAAGCCTTCTAAAATAGGTACTATAACTTCTAGTTTTCTCAATGGAAAATTTGGCAATTAGTAAATTGAAACCTGCTCAAATAGTAAGTATTAGAGCTAGAATTTGAGCCTCTTCTGGATTTCAGATTACAAGCTCCCGAGCAACCCTATTATATACACTCCTTCCAGATTTCTTACGTTTTCTGCAATCTAAATTTCTGTATTGTCTGTATTTTTTATAATGGAAAATATGCGAGAAGACAAATATAAGTTTCCAAGTCTATAAACTTCAAATTAGTAAGCGTGAATAAATCTAATGTTGAACAACACATAGCTTGTCCATAATACTGTCTTGAAATGAAATAAACTTAATGTTTCATTCCATATCATCTATAATATTCAAACTAATAATACTGATAATTGTCACCAGTAAAATATTTCTTTAAATAAGAAACATGCACAAAATACTAGTTTAAGATGAAGAAAGATTTGTAGCTAGAAATTATATCAGAAAAGGTTGTGTACCTTCAATACACTCTAAATACTATATATTGTCCCTGATCTATGTACCGAACAAAATCTTAATGTTATTGCTTTTGCTTATCACGTTTACCCATAGCATCTCTTTGAACTAAGTTAATAGTACTATCTGCATGGTGCTTTCTACTTATTAAACACTTGAATTATTAAAGTCTTTATCTCTCTCAGTACTACTCATGGCAATGTCAGCACTGATCTGTCCTTTGTCCCAGGTAAAACTTACCACGTCTTTCATTTCCCTAAAACAAACACCATTTTGCACAGAACGACTTGGGAGTAAAGTATGAGAATGTCAAGAGGAAGGTTAAGGGTCCTACGTCCCCTCTTGTGGGCAAATCTCCCCTTTCTGGATAACCTGCAGGAATGCTCTCATAATCATGGAATCCTGTAGCCCGCAGAAAACTGAGAGGTCATCCCGCCAACACGAGATTAATCCATGACGCTGTTCTTCATGGAACAATCTGGAAATAAGTTTCAGTGAGAACAACTGGAATTAGAAACTCTTTTTGATGGCAGCCATACTTTTTAAAGATTAATATTTATTTGAACATGTTTCTTATGGTAATGGGAGTCCATGCTTAAATTTTTTAAGCAATAAACTAAATTGAATTAAAAGAAAACTGGATGCAGTTACTTCCTTTGGATCCCTGCCCCCCTCGGGAAGATGTTTTAAGAGATTTTAATTATTGTTTGACAAATATTTCTATAACCACTAGAAGCAGCTATTGGCAATTCATCATCTACTCAACTTTATCATAATTATCTCAGAGTCATACACTTTATACTTCTAAAACCAAGGCTATATCTGTGCATTTGATTGTAAGATGTTGTATCAGTATCATATATGCGATTATATGAAATAAAAACTTGGGTTTAATTTAAAAAATATCGAGATGTACACAATATGATCTTTCGTGGTAATTTTGTAATTTTCAAGCTTTCTCTCTTTCATGTTTAATGAACTATCTCACATGCCTTTTAAACCTTTTTCACCCTTTTAACAAAGCTTTACAGCTATTATGAAATTGACATGATCTGTTAAGAATTAGTGTGGTAATTTGACAAACTCTTGAAATCTTAGGCTTAGTCTAATTATTACTCAAAAAAACAAAGATTATGCAAAACTGCTCCTGAAGCTGAAAGATTCATATGTATTAATTCTTAAATATCATTTCAATATGCTGGCTTTCACTTCCATAAACTTGAAGAAAAACATTGTCGTTTTTTTCTTGCATGTTGCTGTTTCTGTTGGTCTCAATAGTGGGCTGCAGAATGAATTTGCTATTAAGTGGCCTTTCCATGGTTGGTTTTAAGATCAATGTGGATCATTTGAACCATTAGCAAAAGCCACAAAGAATTATAGTTACTAGATATTATTTTAGATCTTCTATACTTAATTTCTGCACAGATGCACTTGTGCACATGCTCATTGACTCTGTGTGTGTGTGTGTGTGTGTGTGTGTGTATGTAAATAACAGGTAGTGGTTTCAAGAAGCAATGGAAATATTACTATTGGGTAATAATAAAGCTAATTTGCTCAAAGTTACAACCAACCTGGATGATTTAGCCTCCTATGAGTGTCTCTCACAATCGTCTGTCTACTGACCAATCACTTCCGCTTTCCTTCTGGACCCACTCAACTGGCTCCTGCTTTACCCCAGAATCACTGGTTTACTCATGGGTGACCCCGAGAGGGTTTGCAGGACATGAGGACTTTCAGAACTGAAAACAGGATAGTCCCAGTAAAGACGGAGGTTCATCATCGTAGCTGTGTATGCTATCAAAAGCCAAGCACACAGGCTGAATTTTACGGCAACTCTGTCGGGTCTGCTGTTCTGAATCATATAATTTCGACTTCAATTCATTCTTCATTTTGCCGAGAAATATATTACCTCACAATAAAAATGAACAAGTACATTCTCTATCTAAAAGGAAATGCAGAAAGAGGGATGTTGAGGAAGAAGGAATGATTCATCTAGCAATCTTTTTCCCTGGGAAAACTTGTAGATGATGAGGAAGCATTAGATACTTTGTTCATTCTGATGTAGTATTTGGTGAAACAAATAACTGTTAGCATAGGTTTGGGAGGTCACTGAAATCATAGAGCGGAACCCACAAATTTAATGGCATTTTGAAGTGCATGTCCGTTTGCAATTCCCCACCCCTCGCCCAGTACTCTGGTTTCTGCCCTGGGTAGGGTGTCTGTAAATAAACAAAAGGATACCGCTGCCCTATATGAGAAACAAATATAAATAAAATCCCATGGAACATCTTTGTTTTCTTCTTTTCTTCCTCGCTTTAAATGGATGGCTCATTTTATTTTAATGGTTCTGTCTTGGATCCAGCAGGCAAACCTTTCTTACTGATGGGGTCTCTACTTAACTGGTGTCTCTGTCATCAGCCTGACCTTGTAGCTTTCTCTAGTGCCATTATACCCTGGGCGCTGGCTTATTTTCATACAGCAGCCCCCTCTGCTTGATCCCACTTCATCTACTTCACGGACACAGACATTTGTTGGGCTTATTAGCTCAGCAGGAGCCTTATCATATTTTGTATCTGAGGCTGTTGGAGATGTCAGGAGATGGAAATGCCGTGTAGCTTTTTATCCTCCTTTCTTTCACTTTCTCCTGGAGCCCAACACTGCATTTGGATTCAGTGCTCTCTCGCTACTAGCTGCTGAGATCTCTTTAAATATGTCTAGCTTTGCCATCTGTACCAATAACACTGCAAAGGCTTAGCCATGATTAGGCTGTCAAGATTTATTAAGTTAAAAAGTATCAAAGTTTCTTGCTGCAACCCCAGACCTTTTAAGAGTCTACCTTCTTTGGAATCCCTCCCCCCCTAACATTACAGTCAATGTGCTTTGCGTGACCTTGACCAACATCTGCACCCGGGGAACACTAATGAATTTGGGCCAATTCATCTCCGAACTCCAAATTTAATCAAGCCGACGTGCTGGGGAAAGCAGACTATAATTAACTCTTAGCATTTTAGGTAATCTGTAAATTTTCATAAATTTCACCTGATAGGTTCTTGCCATGTTTGACTTTCAGTTTTCTTTAAAATACAATATTAAACTAATATATGTATATTAAGTAGCGAATTTTTCATATTAGAAGATTGTGTGTGTGTGTAGATGCGTTTTTAATTTGGGAAGCAGGCTGAAAGTAAATACGACATAAACACTCTTTGCTATGTTATACTCTTCAGGAACTACAAAGCTATCGGAAATATATTTCGTTGTTTTATTTGTTTGTATTTAAGGACTCTAACTGCTGCAGTTATGTGAATGCATTTACACAGACATGGCTGTATGTGATTATGAATTCTAAATGCTTGTATTTAACGATGATAACTTCACTCTGTTAGAGAATGGATAATGTCATTCCTATGTTATTGCATTTTTTGTGTGTATTACCTTAACAGGAGAAGCTCTAATCTGACGGAAATTGTCCTGTCCTCAAATGAATTGAACAATTGCCATATACTCAATTTATACAGGTCATTAATTGTTTTCTGCTCAAATCACGACCCAGTTTGTCTTTAATAAAGCTATAAATGATATCTTGGCAAGTTTTCTAGAAGAAGTAAATCTGTAGCTGTTTGTCAAATCACCATGATGTAAGTTTTGAAAATTTCACTTCTATGCTGGTGGTGGGTGTGTTAAAAAATGAGAACAGTAGCATAAATTACAAAACCTTTCATTTCCAAAGTAGTCATGATTGCAAAAAAAGTATGGTAACATTAATCTTCTTTCATGCTATTTCCTATTTAAGTGTACTTTATGACAAATAGTATGTGTTAAGTATGTAGTTGTTTATACCTATCTGGTGCTATATTCAATACTGAGAAAAATCTATGCAAATTTTCTGATAAATGCTTTGGAAAAACATAGGATATTTAAGCTGAACTGGATTAAAGGAAGACATTTGTAAGTATACTATCCATTAGTGAAGAAAATTTTCAACTTGTACTATAGAATACATTCTATTGGTCACACATGATACACCAAATATTATACAAATAAAGGTCAATCTCACATGTTTATTCTGGCTTAGCAGAGTTATAATTTTAATTTATTATTTTCATACAATTTGTTATAATATCAGTTAAAACACATTTTATCCTTAGAGACATCGTTTTTAAATGATAGAAAATTTGTTTCAAACTTATTTGAAAGCCATACATTTGTAACTATTAATCTGGTATGACAAATTTTTGGTCATTTGGAAATATTTATAAGAAATGGAAGTTTCAGTGATATTAATTGGAATAATGTATTCTAATCAAAATGTATTTCAAGAACACAGATACATTTTTAGTGGTAAAGTTTTTTTTTTTAAGTTTGGGGTATTTCTGTAAGTTTTTAGCAAATTGACTTTTAAATTTTCCAGGAGTCAATATTTCCTTTTTTTCTAAATAAATAGAATAATTTTCTTTCAAAATAATATTATTTTCATTTATTTTGAAAAGGCATATGCCAAGAATAGAATTTCTCACCTATTATTCATTCTCAAATCTATAGACACTCCTTTACAAGGCCTGATTACTATTTCTTGGGACTTCTGATATCAAATAACAAGTACAAAATCATCATATGCTGTATTTTATTCTTTTTAATTTTTGTCATTCATATCTAAACAAAACATTCCTTCATTTAATGTTTTTCCTCATATAAAGAACTTTAGGGATGTACTTTTCAACTATCTGAACATGAGAAATTAAAAAATGGGCAACACAATTTGACAAAACTTTATTCAAATTGAATTCTAGATCTGTGGTTATATTGATAACGAATTTTTTAAAAATTCTGAGTGTATTGCTTTGTTCATAAAATCAAATTGTTTCTTAAAGATACACAAGAATGCAATGGGAGGGGATGAGGTAACAGGCAAACATCAGAGAGGAAGGGTTTCTTTGTTTATTTCTTTTCAGTTTCATTTCCTGATCTTGTATGTTTTGACTGGGCAGCACTGGTCTAAGATAAAAATATAGAAATTATGGATAAGAAGAAAATTCTCTTTTTAATAGCATCAATATGAAGTTAGAGATTCCAGTAAAATGAAAAACATTTTGCATTTACAAGGTATGCAGGTTCTGTATTAATGTCATCATTCTCTTTTAATTGATAGATAACCTGAAAGTGCCTAAGGAATTACTGAAGATGTTGCAGGGCTAATGTAAATAGTAGACTTGTCCTTTCAAAGATTTTCATATGTAGAAATGTCTTACTTGGATTTCTATTTGTTTAATATTCATTAGAAGCCATGTACAGCTGGCTTAGAAAGGGCAATAGAGAATCACTGCTAGTGTTTTGTTTATATAGATGAATTTTTTTTTTGGTCTGTGGTTACCATTTAATGTGGGATGGGCCAAACTATTTTAATGGGGATAACTAAGGGAAAAGCGAAATAGAGAAAAAATCCCTGTGTTCATATTAACAGTAATGACTATCTTTTGCATTGGATCTTCATTAAAATTTTGCAAAATGTTTAAGTTCCTTAACATGCTCTACAAAATCATAAGCTGGGACATTAATAGCAGGTGGACCTATATTTAGGTCTTGCCTCTCTCGCTAGCTTATCAAACCTCTCTAAGGTTTAGTATCAACCTATAGACTCAGGATGACTATTCCCAGCATTGGCAGCACGTGCAGATTAAACATGATAATGTGCCTGGCACACCCACCAGCTGCTTTCATTATTTGAAGACGAAGGCCAAGTATTTTTAACGGAGTTTGTTATTTTGTACCTGGTAGAGTGCTTAGGAGTCCAGTTGGTGTTTGTTGATTAAATGATTGGGAAAAAAATAGTGTTAAAACCGAGTAATAGAGTCAAATGATTTAAGTTTCTGTGCCTGGAAAGTGGTGGAGATGAGAATCGAGTCTGTTTCCTGACTCTCAAGATGAAGGTTTTTCCCGTCGGCTGCTCCTGCTGAAGAATGTAACCACTGCTCTGCCTTCCTCTCTCTGGGGACTGGATTACTCTCTGTATACCAATCCGCTGATCACGGCAGTAACCTTTATGCTGCCCCAGCATCTTCACCATGGATATCTAGTAGTTATTTGTTGTTTCAAATCTTCAGCAAAGCATAACATCTGGAGGGATAATGAAAACATAAGAAAGGAGCCCAGTAGTTCAAACTTATGCCATAATGATGCACACATAGGAACTGGATTTTTAGCTTACTGCTTCTAACAATGTTAATTGATCATAGGATTATTATAAGAATTTTTCAAAACAATCACTTTCCTATAGCACATCTTGCCCTTAAAGAACGAGAGAGCAAAATCTCTCCTTAAACAACTGCAAGAGTCAGAAACAAACACGTTATTTCCCATTTTGTGAGAGGCTAAAGATTCACAATGAACTTGCACCTGCCAGCCTGCATACAGAAACTAAACTTTCAGACGGTTTTGAGGAGTCCAGTTCTGTATGTAAAAACACAGCATCAAAATATTAACTACTTTAAAGCTAGTCTGTGGGAGCCTGAACAACAAAAACATTAACAAAAAAAGCTTCTATCAATAGCAACAAAACCAAAAAATAAGACAAAACCTCATAAGAAAGGAAGCCTTAAATTTCAGTTACTCCTATTGCTTTCAGATGAATTTCTCTTTTATTGTCATATGTTTTATTTGGGAATAATTTTATTCATAATTCTTTTCAGTATTTTTTAAAGCTAAACTTCATATGATCAAGAAAGACATGTAAAACGAACCCTTGAATAGGGAAGAATCGCTCTTATGAAGTCTCAATATATGACACTGTTTTTCTTACTGTAGTCATACAATTCCGGCAGACAAATATCTGCAATGCTGATTAAATCGACCAGGGATGAAAGCATATAGAAGAAATATCTATTTTTTATATATAGGATGAATATAAACTTCTGGATTTGAAAACCTTATTGGAAGAAAGGAAAAGGCATATGCCTTTATTGTTACTACATTTTTTATTCAAAAACAGGAGCTTGCATGATATAGAGGGAGAAAGAAGGAAAAAATGATTCTGGTCTGTGTTCAGGAAAAAGTGCTTTGGACAAAAAAATAATAATAATAATAAAAGGTCACAGTTCAAATTAAACTGCCAGGCAGTCTACATGTGACCTTCTCATTATATATTTATTGTTTCTTGACTATGGAAAAATGATCATTATCATCATGGTTTTCACCTGACTTTCAAAAATGAATGCACAATATCTTTCGCATTATCTAAATAGAATTGGCTAGATTTTGTGCAGTTGCGAAACTTAAAATGATACAATGTTCATGTAGCCTGTCTCACCCATCTCTTTTCCCCCTTTCTGTTGGGAGGGAAGAGAAGGGAAGACAGTCATTTCCTCTTGGCAGGCATGTAAGCAAGCAGTTGTTTCAGCAATCAATGCCAAAGTCATCCTATGAGTCAGCAAGAGACATTGAACGCTCTCTTGGTTAGGAGCTGACTCTATTACTCCCTGGGGCTTTAACTTCCTCTGGCCTAGAGCCAAAGGAGTTTGAGCAGGTCTCTAACCCTCAGGCTGAAGGCCCCTCTCACAGTTCTGAACTGCCCCTGGTGCCTACATTGCCATACAGGAAATTTATTAGTATGGATAAAAGGTTTTTCTCACTTATCGCTGATGTTAAAAAAATATAAATATCTTTTCTAAAAGAGAAACTGACTGCTAATTTCCCAAGCATGTTCCAAAAACAAAAGTGACAAATTAAATATAATTTTAAAGTACTTCATTTTACGTTTCCATCTATTGTCTTCATCAAAAATTGAAAAAATACAGGTGTTTTGCAATATGCAGCTTAGGCCTGACATCTAGTTTTTGATGTTCAGGGTTAAATTTAAATCCTCATGGCCTGGTTACCAATCTCCACAGTTGCACCCAGGCAGGACCAGGAAAGATTGATGATTGTGATTGTGAGATTAATCCTGTAATGTTTACAAGACTCCTGAGCTGAAGCCTGGTTGGTCGTATCATGCTACCCAGAGAAGGCCGCTTGGCTTGCCAGGGTAATTTCTTCTGATGCAGTAAATAACTAGGCATAATGAAAATACTCTGATGTATTCCACTGCCTGATTGATGCTCGGCATGTGATACGGTAAAAGCAGTGCAGTTCCTATCACAAATTTACATATACAAACCAGCAGAAGACTCATGATAATGTCAGCACCCTGCAGAAGCCCTGGGATGCTACACAATTTTATAGCAGTTATGAATTACTGTTGACCTTTCTGGCCTCTTATACCAGGATGCTAGACTTGAGCATATTGAAAGTCATCAGTCTGAAGCAGTCATTCTTTACATAATTATGGCTATTTGTGTGGGGGGAGGGCAGTGTTTCTTTTATTGTTAAGAATTAGCATGAAGGTATAGCACTGCTGCGACCTGCCACGATCTCTGCTGGTTTATACACGTTTTAATAAAAGCTGGGAAAAAGACACTGAGAAGACTTTAGTATATTTTCAAAGCACAGTCATCCCAAAAGAGAAAAGCTCACTACTTTTCAGTATTTTTTTAAGCACTGGGGAAAAATGATGTTGGCAGTTTGCGTTCATTCTTTTAACATAATGATTTAAAATGATTCAAAAAACATTTTTCTTTTTTTCCTCTGTCATCCTGAAGCCAAAGCTTCTTTGTAATTTTGTGTGCCTATCGACTGAAAAAATAGTTGGTAAGACTAAAGAAAACTTTTGAGTGCATACACGGGTTTAATTTTTGAGTCGAGGTAGGTGCTTTACTGAATGCAGCTCCATACTTCATACCAAATATTTGAATAATCAGGCTTTCAGAAACATCACTAAACACAGCTCCTTATTATCATTTGCATTTTAATGCCCTTAAAATTATTACACGAAGGGAAATGTTTTTGATACATTACGGCATTTCCTCTAAATGTGTGATTATGTTAATGAGTTTTCAATCAGTATCCTAGCCTGACACCATAAGAAAATTTATGCAAAGTTCATACCCTGTCAGGGCCTTTAATCAGGACCATTTATTAGAGTCCTGCCTTCTTTGATGGTTGCTGCTGCCTTTATTAAATATACTGACTTGGCCATCTGAAGAAAAGGACAATAAAAGGTTACTGGGGATGAAAGCATGAATGCTATTTGTTCGTGTTTCCTTTACAGACACTTCTTCAATAATTGAGGAAGGGCTTTCTTTGGCCTTTTAGGCTTTTGAAGTACATATCAAACAGAACAGTTTTTGTTTTTATGGAATGCTTTATACTTACATTTAGTCTTAAATACAAGTAAACTAACTTAGAGGTAATGAGCATGAGAATATATATTCTCTCTATATATAGGTATGTATATGTGTGTGTGTGTGTGTGTGTGTGTATACACTACATGTGATTTTTCTACCAAGAAAATCACAATCTGGTCAAGTATGTGGCTTTGCAGAACTAGATTTTTCTCTAAGAGAACCAGATATGCTTTAAGTTCATAGAAAAATTAAATTTAAAAAGATGTCCACACTTTTTGCTATTCAAGATGTGCATCTTTTTCTTTCCTTCTTTTTTTTTTTTCATTATAAGAACTTAAGATTGGCTGTGGCTGTAGTATATTAATGAATTGTGAATTTGACAGAAAAGCTTTCCATAGAAGTGAGTTTTTTAGCTCCTGATGTTAGCATAAGTGACTTTAAACAATTAGTTAATACACTGCCTATAAATTTATAGAAGGGTGGAAATTGGTATGAACAGCACCATTTTTTTCCTGGATTACACGCAGAGAAAAACAAAACAAACAGAAGCCCTAGCTAAACAGTATTGACAACCTGGGGTTTGGATACAAATTCAATATGAGAAAACAGACTCACTTCAATGAAATACAAATAAACAACAAATTCTGTTTTAACATGTCTAAATAGGTAGTGGGTGACTGACAGGCTGGGGCCTCCTAGGAAAGCCGTTAGTTGAGAAGTTGATAGGAAAACGTTTGATTTGAATGCACGTGGCATTTCCCCTCAGGGGGTGAGCTGAGTGGTGGTGGGGGGAGGCACTGAATGTGCCTGCTGGGCTATCCCCAACAAAATGAAATCTGTAGGGTCCCCTAAAACTAACAAGTGCATAACTGTACCCTCAATCTAGAAGGCTTAGTAATTACAGTTGTTTGCTGATTGCTCATTTGCTCAGTTTCTTATCTCTCTTAAATCTCATTTCTTTTCTTTCTTTATTTTTTGGCCTTCCATCTAAATTTTAAGAGCAGTTTTATAACTAGAGTGTTATTCATCCTTAAGTAAAAATTAGGTTTCAATTCACATTTATATTTGCTGATTACAAAAATTACTCATCCCCCTCTTAAGGTAACTGATAAAACATTTATTTAAAAGAAAGCGATTTGGCACCTAAAATTTGTTAAATGAACTGATTGTTACATACTTATCTAATATTTTACTCTCCCCAATTAGCATGGCTATCCATACGTATTTATTCAAATTTAAACACAGCATCTGCTAATCCTATAAATTAGATCATACCTTGAGTTGCTCTAAATTTTGTTTCTGATTAATGATGCCTGTTGTATTTCCCCTCTGGGAAAGAAAAACTTATATAAACAGGCTGCTAATTTGGATTTTGGAATATGTAAAAAAGGAAACGAAGTGAATTTTTTTGGCAATATTGATTATTTTAGGGCCCAGAAATTCATAATAAAATTATAGCATTAGTCATGCTATAAACTTAAGCATCAGTGCACAGAAGAATTAGTATTTAAGCAAGCTCTGAGTTAATCACATTTATGTAGGACTAAAAATTAGTTTAAAAAAGTCTTAGCAAATGACCCCATTGCCCCCAGCATTATGTTTAATTTTATGCATGTTTCTAATATACCGCATCATGTAACAAACATTTTCTCTGAGTTTGGTCCATCTTTTACCCTTCCCCCCTTATCTGCCACACACTCACACAAACACATCCCCCAGACCAACAAAATGAATCAAGTAGTGCCTACTGGTTTGAAGAAAAAAATGTGTAGACTGCATCTTTAAGCACATAAAACCAGCCTGTAACATGTCTTTGTTATTATCTATAATATATTATTATGGAACATTGAATTATTATTTCACTTATTTTGGAGTTAGAAATGTATATGTCTTTGGTTTTTTTTTTTTAAAAAAAAAAGGAATCTGGCACTTCAACTCACCAGGCAGAATGCAGAAAGCATACATGAATATTAAAACTAATAAACCTTGCTGACAAGATATATACTCGTGGCGTTAGATATTTTTTTCTACCACTCTGTGTATCTGGGCAAACATTCACAATATTTCTAAATACGTGTACGTATAGGGATGCACGTGCACATGGCTTCCTCTCTCCCTTCCCCCTTTCATATGTTGGAGTCTTATGAAATGAACAATAAGATGCCAATCAGCTTCTGCAAAAGACAGCAGCAATCCCATGATTCCATCTGAGCCAATCACTTAACATATCATTCATAATGCTGGCCTGCTCCCATCATCCTTGCCCTGTCAGGAGTATCTTTCTTCATTTTCTTCGGCTACTCAGTTCCAAGAAAGTGGAACCACTGTATCATTTACTGTCCACAACTTAAGCTGCTGATTTAAGGGTTGATTTGTTATTTTCCATAATGTCCTGTACAATTCTTTTTTATTTCAATGCAAAGTTTAAGTTGGAGAAAAGCTTTAGATAATTTTGACAGTACAATGTCTGGATAAGATTAAATTTATCTATGGTATTGGATGGCTCTCTATGGTTTTAAGCATTTTAAAAGATTTAAATAAGTGTTTTATGGTAAGTAGTCCTTTTTCTCTTTCAAGACCATTATACACTAAGTGGACAAAACAAATGACCTAAGATATCTTTAGCACAAGTTAAAGGAAATCTTTCTTATCACTGAAAATTGGCGACTCAGAAATGTCTATAATGAGAAGGAAAAACATTTATTCACCATATCCCGAAATAGTTATGGTCCCATTATGTCTAACAAGGCCTCCTGAAGGCAAATTCGTTATAATTTGTATTTTTTCTTATTATTTTTCACAGTGGACAGTGATGACTCTCTGACTCAAAACCTAATCACCAGCACCTATTAAATTTGGGTTTATATGTTGCTGAAGGTAGAACTGATTATCATAGTGAATGAAATACTAGTTTGGCCTATTCCCAGAGGGCGAAAAGTCATTCTTCAAGGTGATGCATCTCATTTGAGGAATACATTAACAATTGAAGGCAGTTAAAAATACATGTGAACTCCCAGTGAGGCAAATCTGGTTGACCACATATATTTACTGGCTAACTCTTGCCTCATTCAGGGAGCAAAACTGTGGTATGGAAGGCTGATTTCTGCAACACGCTAGACTTTAATTTACAACTATAATGTGGCACTTGGGTCATGTGTGCTTAGAAAATATGCAGAGGTTCTTAACATTCTGTATAGGTTTTGTATGCTTTTACATATCACTGAAGTTATACAAAACTATGTTGAAAAGATATATCCTAATAGCATTGAAAGCCAATGTTTGGGGTTAAAATAAAGTTCTCACTTTGAAGAAGAGACTTTGAATGACTTACTATGTTTTAAATAATATCAAACTGTGCAAACACGAATCCAAAAGCTTACCAGAAAATGTACGAGGTCTAAATTATTTAAAAGAGAGAATTATTGTAAAATGAAATAGGTCAGATAATGATTTTCTAAATTAGATTGACATCCATAGTCAAATAGGTAGGATACGGTATGGTTAGAAATTACCAATGTCAATCAACATCCTCTCACATTTTAATTTTGTTAATTTTTTTTTTGGTACAAGGATGCCAGCATTTAGAAGTAAAATTATAATTCACTGAAGAAAAATGAAGACAATTCAAGCTTAAGCATGTGCTTTTCAATCTTTGTTACCCCTACAATATAATAAGTCTAGAGAAACTCTAGGAATATTCATAATTTACAGATAAACATACTTCTAGAAATAGCAACAAACTGCAATGAAATACCAGCAATGAATTAATTTACTGGTGAGTGAATTCAGGAAAAGCAAAAATTTGGGAGTCTGTAAAGTAAAAATCTAAAACTGTGTACATTTACCCTAAGAGGGCTGAGCCTCTCATTGCATTAAAAATAAATCAAGAAAAAAGCCTCACCTTTTTTACTATAGAATTTGCTTTCTCATTCATTAGCTCGTTTAGTCAGGACAAGAACTCTTGCAGGTGAACAGAGATGTCCCACTGGTCCGAAAACTGAATTTTGGAGGATGTGCAACTCACCCAACATTCAAAAGCTAGAAAAGGCTTGGGACGGACTGGAGTTCTAGCTTTTAGATTTCTGGCTCAGCGCTCATTCTTCTGAACCACACTGTTCCTTATTTTGTCAAGTTAAGGGGCTATGAACGTATTTCACTCGGTATGACATGCAGGTTTATTGTAGAGTGACATAACAGAGCAGTGAAGTGCAAACCAGAGAAATGAAGTCTTGCATAAAGCTGTATAAGAAATATGTATTATGGAAGACCCATTTCATGAAGGCACCAGGGCCATGTGGTTTCCTATGCTATTTATAGGCACCTTCCTTTTCCAATCTTATTATTATTATTGTTTGCCTTCTCCGATGCACCATATTGTTTTAAATAAATTGTGCCACAGGCCATAGGGAGCAAGAATGGTGCGCTTTGATTAAAAAAAAATAGCATCATCTAGGTTCAAGTGCTAAAGTCCTCCCTTGTCACAACCTGAGGGCATTGTGGGTTCATGACAGCGGGAACGCATTCCTGTCCCTGGTGAGGGCATCTTTTTCAGCTGATTTTAAAGCTAAAATAACTGGAATTTCAGAGGAAGCATCTGCCCTTTCATTCAGCTACCTATAAAGTGTTGTGAAAGCTGAGACCAGAAATGGCAGTGATTGAGGATTTTTAAAAAGTGAGAGAAAGAGAGAGAGGAAACAACTGGACAGGCTCCCACTGCCCTGAATGGAGCCTACTGGGTTAACGTCCTGTTTGATTTTAAAAAGCACATGCGTGACATTTCCTAATTCATTTTGAAGTCACGAAAAAGAATATAAAAATTTAAAAATAAAAGGAAAACTATTAAAATGTTGTCAATTATGGCATTATTTGCTATTTCTATTTGTCAATGAGCATTGAACTCTGATTCTTATGTTTCAACTTACTTTTAACATGAAAAATTTTGTTTTATAAAAATAAAAATAATTGATTCTAGATGCCATTTGTTTTCTCCTGAGAAAAATATTATTGTTTACTGTAGTCAGTAGTCACTCCAGTGAAGTGTTTCTCTTCCTAGTTAATGTGTTAGAAGGGAAAAATATATTTCACTTAACTATTCAACTTACTTTTAATAACCAGATGTTGGATTTTTCACCATTTTGCCTGTTGATTTATAATATCAAAAAATTTTATTTAATAGTTAATTTAATTTAAATGGTCATTTGGAAAATTAATCATACTATTTTCCTTACTAATTTAATTTAAAAGGCAATATTATAGTGATAACATGACCTCATTATTTAAAAAATATAAAATTTGGAATACCTAAGAAGGACATTGACAAATCTATGAAAGACACTAACAAAAAATAATCTTTAAATATAAAGAAAGACAGTGTAGCCCTCTATTTAAGAGCATGAGCTCTGGAATTCTCTCTCTGTTTCAATTTTCTGATGTCTAAAATGAGAAAAATATAAAATTATATTTTATAAGTTATGATGATTTCATGCAAATGCTTTGAACAGTTCCTAGACATGTAAGTACTTGATATTTATTAGCTATTTCTTCAAGAAAGAGAACCATAAATGGTGTTATGGTACAATTTAGCTGAAGATATTATTGTTCTAGGAGAGGCTAGGAGCTTTATGGATTCTAGATAGAAGTGTAGTTCAGGCAGTTGACAGTTTAAGAATTAGGCGAGTTGTGAAGCTTTGGAGTTGAACAAAGTTACTGTTAAACCCTGACTCTATTAGACGTGTAACTTTGGTTCAGTTGTTATTAAGTCCACTTCTTCAACTGTAAAATGAAATAATGCCATCATACAAGTTTTTTTTTTTTAAGCAGATAGATGGGAATATACATATGTAAACATATGTGCGTGTCTCTATGTAATTAGACAGTGCCTGGAGACAGTAAGCCTTTGAGTTATGTTGTAGGGCTATTGATGTTGTGGTGCTCAAAGAAGGGTGTGGTGCAAATACTGCAAAGGAAGAAGTGTGGTGGAGTTAGAGAGCTCAGAACACAGCAAGATCATTTGCAGAGCTGAATCTAGGGTTTTCATCAGATTCATTAGCTCATCCAGCTGAGGCTTAATCTAGCTCAGTTCAGTAGTGAAGTTCTACCAGGATTGTACAGTCTAAAGTTGATGTCAAAGGGGTTGGTTCTGGCAGCACCAGGGATAGCTCCCAATACCCTCAGAAAGGCAAACCATTTCCTCCTCTTCTCCCAGCCCCTGCTTAAGTCTTTCTAAAGTTGGATTCTTTCAATACAGTTTCCAACACTGATGTAGACCATGTTGAATTCTTATCTCTGCCAAAGTGTCAGTGATACATGGATAGTCACTCTATGGCCTATGGCTGGATGGGAGATGAGGGATAGATTTTTTTTTCACTGGTTGGATGAGAGCTGTTCCTTAAGCATCATCAGTATTATTTTGATTGTCTTATTTTTATTTTTTTTTAGGTTGGCCAATTCTTAGGGCCAACGTCACAAGGACAGAGTTGTGTTAGGGTTTTTTCTTGAGGTATTTTGCAAACAAGTCTGACTTTAAGAAGCAAATCAGGGAAGATTGCATATTATGATAGAACTTTCAACACAAAACTCAGAAAAAACCAGTACTGAGATAATGTGTTGCCCATAAACATATACATAGGTAGTGAAAATGTAATTGACAAACACAAAATTCAAAATAGGGACGCCTATACACAGTGGCAGGAAGCTCAAATCAGGAAACTCACTGGTAGTTGAGACCTGTGTTAGTCACGTTTTACTTCTTAGATTGTGTCATAATTTTAGTGGATTTTTAGAAGATGATGGGGAAATTTCCACACTTACTGAAACTATCCCACAGTAACTCATTCCCTTTTTGCTTTATTATAAGTTGAAATTTACTTACCTTTATAACTCCATGTCAAACCATGTGGGGAAGGTTGTATATCTAGGTATAAGAATGTTAGACAATTAAGTTCATGAACTCATCCTAGAAAAAGTTTGACTTATTGCAAAATAGTGACCAGATGGCCAAGGGGAGTACTTTGAAGGTGACTGTAGTGATATTCAGCAATGAGGTAGTAGCACTTTTTCTAGGATGTGTTCATGGACTTAATTTTCTGACCTCAGATAGATAGATAGTACCCTTATACTAGAAACCCATCCCACTAGCTTCTGATGCATCAGTTTTCTCTTATGCCAATTCAAAGTTTCAATAACATTTATGAACAATTGCACTAATAGACTAATAATAAAGAATAGCCCTATTCTTTATGAGAAACTCACTAACCTGTACATGTATAATTGAGAATAATGCTTTGGGTAGCTGGAATTTGAACTCACAGCCTTAGAGAGAAGTTCGTTAACTTCTGTTGTTATCATTCTACAATTTTGGTGACATGTATTTAGGTAAAACTTAACTATGTACAGTTATGACTCATTCTACGGCTGTCTGTGTGGTTGACGGGTTCTCTATCTTTCTTTTATTCTTTGTTGTATTTTGTTTTCCCCTCTATTTTTTGAATGCCATTTGGCTCATGACTTTGCTCTTCTTTGCTTTGAAGCTCCTGCCTGATCAAATGGGCTTCCTTCCCAGAGAGATTAGAATTGAGAGGCGAGTAGATAAATTAGTATCTACTAGTGATCCAAGGGCCTTTTTAGGTACTAACTGCTCGTAAAAGATCAGATCAGCAGATTTTTCTATAGAAAGTATCCTCAACTTCAAGAAAGAATTCCTGAATTCAAATTCAAGCTCCAAATATTAACAATTGCTTAAGATCCTGTAGGTCACTGAGCTTCTCTTGATTTCTGTTTACTCCTTTATAAAGCCGAGAACAATAACGATTGTCAGTTCTTCCTTAGTGTTAGAATTAGTGAAATAAATATAAAACGTTTTGTGAAAAGCAAAATTCTTCTGCTGATGCACTTATTATCATCAACGTTTTCCCATTTCTCATCTGATTTATCTAACCCTCTCACAAGGTCCCGTCAATTCGACTTCCTAAGTATCTTTAGAACACGTCCACCTTCCTTTTGCCATCACCACAACATAACAGATTGGAGTTACCATTTTCTCCTATCTGTCCTTCCTTCTCTATGCAATTCATTTTCTCCACTGGAGTTAGAGAGATATTTTAAGAAATGCAAATCTGATTATAAACCCCCTCCCTGGCATCCCAGTGTTATCAAAAAAGACCAAAGCCTTAAGTGGGTTTACAAACTCTGTCTCATCTGCCCTAACCTACTTCTTCTTCATTTTACTCCTTATTGCCCCTCAATATTTTCATCACAATATTATGTACGCATAGACGAATTTTTTTTACCTACTTGCTTATGTATTATATGTTTTAATGCATTAACCACACCCTATGCATCTCAAACACACATAAAAATGAAATAAAATGCAGGCAGAGAAATATGGAATCACACATACTAGGAACCCTGATGAGTCTCTGCATTTGGCTATTTTATTTTTTCCATTTTCTTGAATTCAAAGACATTTCAAAGATAATTCACAAGATAATATTTTTTAGGGGAATATTTGAGAGTGAAGTGCAAGGCACCTTGATGGATGGGTTGGGAAACATTCCTAAGCTTACAGATATTGACAGAATGACATTTTACTCTTCCGAGTAGTACTTACTTCTAGGTAATGGGCATGGAAATTTAGTATGTTGCTTGTCTTTCTAAAACATTTTTTTATGCTTTGACATGTTGAGTTGGATTGATTCACCTGTGTAATTGAAAAGTATAATTTGGTCTTAGTGTAATTGGTCTTCTCTCTGAGTGCTTATCTGACAGGAGAGATCAATTATTAGGGTGGTTCTGTCTTCTACCCACACCCGGACCAGAACATATGTAAATTTTCCCTAGAAATTCACTTATTAATGATATCCATATAAAAACATGCATGGGAAATCTATATTAATTATATCTACCCCTCTCTCGCTATATATATATATCTACCTCTATAGTTAGAGAGATATATCTCTCTCTCTATATACACACACACATACATATATACCATATAATATGGATATGTATACAAATAGTATGTATGTAAATATACTTTCATACATATATTCATTTGTGTATAAACATACATATAAATTAAATTTTATTTCATTATGATTATTTCTTTAAATGATAATTTAATAGATATCCACTAATGTTTCTAATATGTAAACACAGAAGAAGAAAGAAATTTTACATGGATTTTCTCATGTATTACAAATAATTAGCCATCCTGGATGAAAGTTTGTCTTCTCACTCAAGTTATATACTATCCATGAAGTTAAAATTAGTCTTGTGCCCACACATGTCTGCTCACCCTAATCCATATATCTTTCTAATTGCCATTAGAATTAACGTCCTGAAAAACAGATCTGATGGTGTCAATCTTTTGTTTATGAATCTTCCCGGATCCACATTACCTAAAAAAAAAGAGCCAAAACTATTTGCCTGAGAAAATCTCACCTAACTTAACATCTCTCACTGTTCTTTCTTTATATGCCTCAAATGTCAGTGACAATGAGCTTCTCAGTATTTCCCATGCCAGGCATGTCTTGTCACAACTTGGGGATTTTACATTCTATTTTTCCTTTCAGGAACATCCTTATCTTCACTTATATCCAGAAAAATATCATTTATCCTTCAAGACCTAGAAAAATGTCACTTTATTTCTGGGAACATTTTCTTGATTCCCTTAAGCAAAGAAAGAGAGAGTTGATCCTTCTTTTCTGTAACCCTCAGTATATACCATTACTAAAGTACTTATGGATTTATATTGCAAGCATTTGCTAGCATGCTCCTGTATCTCTTGATTGCGATTTTCTTTCATGCAGGGATCTATATTAATATATAATTAAGTGGCCATAACAAAAACAAATAAGTAGACAGAAACAACAAGATAGTTTTTTTTTTTCTTTTCCATATAATTATAAGTAGTTCTCAGTTGACGCATGAACTCTGCAAGGTCAAGATGAAGCTCCTTTACTCTTTTACCTCTTCTATCTTCCAAACATAGCTTCCACTTTGTCACCTAAGACAGCTGCCCAAGCTTTTGCCATTCCCAAAATGCGCCAATCTGAAAAATGTGTATTTCTTCTTATTCAAGTTACATATATTTCACAAAGTCAAAATTAGTCTTCATTACATCAGCATTTCAGCCAGAAAAAGAAAAGGAGAAATGTAAGGAAAAGTATAACATCTCAAATTTGACTATTAGTTTTTACTGTTTGATTTTAGTTCTGTTATATAGGTTTGGAGGTGGGGAGAGAGAGTCTTATTTGGCAGTCAATTTCTGCCCACTCGAAATACTGCAACTATGAAAGCTGAGGGGTATCAGTAAATACTGATAATTTATCAGTAAATACTTGGTAAATTAAAAGATGAATCGCAAAAATTATAGCAATTTAGAACTGCAATGGACTTGCAAATCATCTAGCTCTACAATCGCATTTCATAGTTGAGACAATTGAACAACTCGAAATTACTCTAATAGTTGATGTTTTGTGGTGAGAAGATTATTTGCCAAAATTTTTAAAGCATTAAAATTACTTCAATAATTTCAAAAGATGTTTAATAGAAGGGTACACTTTGAAGGGGAGATGACATCTCTGTCGTATTCTTTTTTTTTTTTTTTAATCTCTGTCGTATTCTAATGAAAACTTCTCTGTGATATGCTTCTTTAAGGTCAAAGAAAACAGTGGGAAGTTAGAAAGAAATTAAGCAAGTTTTGACTGACTCTGTAAGGCAACATTTAGGAAGTAATTAAAATTCTGAATTAAAAAGATATTAGTTTAAAAAGTTACTAGTGACAGCGGGTGGAGCAAGATGGCTGACTGGAAGCAGCTTCCGAAAAAGGCTCCTGTCCAAAAGAGAAGATAATCTCCAGAAACTTAGCAATTAAGCTGAATACTGGGAAGCCCAGTTGAGAGAGAGAAATGATTTCTGCGGGTCACCTCTGCTGAGACAGGCTGCGACCCTAAGAAAGCAAGCTTCATGTGCAAAATTCATCTGAAAGGAAGAGTGTCCATCCCCTCCCCCAAGAAAGATCTGAGTTTCTTACTTTTCTATTTCCTTTCTTTTTTTCTCCTCTTTTGCGCCTGTGGGTTTTCTACAGACAAGCGGTGAACTGTGGACCTCTTGTCTCACCCCACGAAGAGTACTGTGGGAAGTGGGGTGTGCTTCCCCTGAGCACCCTGGTGTGACTCTGAAAACTCTAATGCTAAGCAGAAAAACTGAACTAAAGTTTTCCCGACCATTCTGAACTTACTGTACACCCTTCCCCCCTTACCAGATGAACAAGAAGCCTAACCCCTGCTGAGACTGAGGGAGAAGGTCCCTAAGCAGCGCCCCCACTCCCACCTGCCAGAACAAGCACCCCACTGGGAAAAGACTCTGGGGGGTGCCGTGGCGAGCCTCCCTCCCTCTGGCCAGGGAAACCGCAGGTGAGTGTCTGGCCCTGCTCCTTGTGCTTGCTGGGCTTCCACAGGCCCGCCGTCTGCTATACGGTGACGGCCCGACCTCCACAGGTCTTCCCCCAGCCAGGAACTCCCCTGATGACCCCGGGCCTCTGGCACCCACAGGGACCTCGCAGGTCCGCCCCTGGCCAGTAAATTCCCTGGCGACCATGTGGCCCTGCGTCCTGAGCCTGCAGGGCTTCCTCAGGCTTGCCTTCTGCCAGGAATTCCGCCTGCAACCACCAGGCCTGTGCAGGCCCACTCACCGGCCAGGAATTCCCCTGGGCAGCTACCTGGCCATGCGCCCCATGCTTGCCAGACTTCCACAAGCATGCTGTCTGCTAGAAACTCTGCCAGCAACTGCCAGTCCTCTGCAGGTCTGCCCCCAGCCAGGAACTCCCCTGGCAACTGTGTGGGCCTCCGCCTGGCACTCACAGGGCACCCACAGGTCCGCCCTGGCCAGCAAATCCCCTGGCGACAGTGCAGCCCTGTACCCCAAGCCTGCAGGGCTTTTGTAGGTCTGCCTTCTGCCAGGAACTCTGCCTGCAACCATCAGGACTCTGCGGGACAGTCCATGGCCAGGAACTCCCCCGGCAACTGCCTGGCCCCGTGCCCATGCTTGCCGGGCTTCCGCAGGTCTGCTGTCTGCTAGAGACTCTGCTGGTGACCGCCAGGCCTCTGCAGGTCTGCCCCCAGCCAGGAACTCCCCCCGGCAATCACACTGGCCTCCTCCTTGCACCCACAGGGCCCCTGCAGGCCCGCCCTGGCCAGTAAATCCCCTGGTGAAAGTGCGGCCCCATGCCCGAGCCTGCAGGGCTTTAGCAGGCCTGCCTTTTGCCAGTAACTCTGACTGCAACTGCCAGGCCTCTGTAGGCCCACCCCAGGCAAGGAACTCCCCTGGCAACCACCTGGTTGAGTCGTGCGCCCCATGCTTACCAGGCTTCCGAAGGCCCGCTATCTGCTACAGACTCTGCCGGCAACTGCCAGGCCTCTGCAGGTCTGCCCCTGGCCAGGAACTCCCTTGGCAATTGCATGGGACTGTGCCTGGCCCCGCAGGCCCGCCCCTGGCTAGGGATAGTCCCGGCGACCGCACGGGCATCCACCTGGCACCCATGGGACCTCTGCAGGCCAGCCTTCTGCCAGGGACAGCACCTGCGACTGCCAGGCCTCTGCAGGCCTGCCCCCATCCTGAAATTCCCCCAGGGACCGCCTGGCCCTGCATCCCACACTTGCCAGGCTTCTGTAGGTCTGCTTTCTGCCAGGGACTGTGTCCGCGACAGCCAGGCCCCCATCCAGGGTCACTCCCGGCGTCTGCTTGGGCCTCCACCTGGCACCCATGGGGCCTCTGCAGGACAACCTTCTTCCAGGGACCCCACTGGGGACCGCCAGGCCTCTCTGCAGGCCCACCACCAGCCAAAAACTTCCTGGACAACCACGTGGCCCTGCACCCACCACTTGAAGGGCCAGACGCAAAGGTGAAAAACAACCATGGGGTGGAATCAACAGAAAAACTCTGGCAACATGAATAATCAGAGTAGACCAACCCCTCCAAGTAACGACAAGGCAAACACAGCACAAGATCTCCTGCATAGGCAAATGGCTGAGATGTCTGAAATCGAATTCAGAATCTGGATTGCAAATAAGATCAGTGGAATGGAGGAAAAGATGGAATTAGAATTTCAAGCAGTAATTCAAAAGATGACCCAAAA